>JAXCGZ010007556.1:0-40000 GCA_037179515.1 Halocaridina rubra | reverse complement strand
ACTCTTCTTTCATTATTGATTTACTGATCTGATTAGACTGGAAGAGAGCACAAATTTCAGCTAAAATAATTTAATACTTGCAAAATGAAATGGTATTTGAGTGTGGATATATATATATATATATATATATATATATATATATATATATATATATATATATATATATATATACATATATATATGAATTTGTGTCATGAAAAACACGTGTCTATTATAATATTGATTATTTTAGCTACGAAAGGAAAATCGGAAACAATAGAGTACCTTAGGACTTGCGAGTATAATTATATACCCATCTTCAGAATTAAGAGTTACTTCTGAAACTACGAAGATACATACATACATATATATATATATATATATATATATATATATATATATATATATATATATATATATATATATATATATATTTATATATATATATATATATATATATATATATATATATATATATACATATATATATATATATATATATATATATATATATATATATATATATATATATATATATATTATATATATATATATATATATATATATATATATATATATATATATATATATATATATATATATATATATATATATATATATATACATACATACATAGCTTCGTAAGAAAACTTCTTTGCAGAGCGTAAGAAAATACTTTTTTAGTGTAAGTGTAGTTGATAATTAGAATTCGCTAAGCGAGGAGGTAGTTAATGCTAACTCAATCCATAGTTATAAGGAAAAGTATGATAAGTATCACTAAGTACAAAATGGAACCGACCAGTAGACGGGAAGTTACGAACTTGGGACTCTCTCGTAAGCACAATTAGGTAATTACATAGTAGTGGAGTTCCACAGGGTTCAGTTTTATGGTCACTTTTGTTCCTCGTATATGTAAATGACCTACAGAGTCAGTAAATTCATTCATGAACATATTTGCAGATGATTAAAAGATTGTGAAGAAAGTAAGATACGAGAGCTATGCTAGAGAACTTCAGGAAGATCTAAATAGTCTACGTGAAGGGTGGGAAAAGTGGCTAATGAAATTCAATACTTCAAAATGTAAGGTTATAAGAATGGGTACAAGTGCACAAATGTCCAAGCTTGAATACTCAATTCAAGAATCTGAATTCCAGATCAAAACTTAGCACGAGGGTCTGCCCCTCTCATTTTTATCTCTTACTTTATTTAATTTTCATGCTTTTCCCTCCAATTCCCTTATATACTTAATCCCATCCCCTTTTTCCCCCTCCTATCCTATCCCATCCTAAAAAAAAAAATAATAATAATAGCAGGAGCAGAACTTCAAGAGACAGAGAATGAGAGAGATCTAGGAGTAAGCATACTGGCAGATTTGTCTCCGGAAATGCATATAAATGTCATAGTAAGGGCAGCATATGCTTTCTTAGCAGATGTAAGGGTAGCCTTCAGGCACATGGATAAGGAAATGTACTGAAATACTTATGTAACCTATGCGAGGCCAAAGCTTGAGTATGCAGCCCCGTTTTGCAATCCACACTTGAAATAGTACACAGTTACGCTGGAAAAAGTTCAAAGACATGCCATGAAACTGAAGCCAGAAATATGCAATCTCAGCAAAGAGGAGAGGCTGAGGGAATTAGACTTACCATAACTCAAAGCTAAAAGAATGAGGGTGGGATATGGTGACGACTTTTAAATTCCTTCATGATTATGACAGAGTGGATAGGAATCGATATTTCGTTAGGGCTGGCACTAGAACTAGAAGTCGTAGTTTGAAACTTCGCAAGAAAACTTCTTTGCAGGATGTAAGGAAGTACTTTTTTTTATTGTAAGAGTAGCTGATGATTGTAATTCGCTAAGCGAGGAGGTAGATAATACTAACTCAATCAATAGTCCTAAGGACAAGTATGATAAGTATCACTACGTACAAAATGGAACCGACCAGGAGAAGGTGAGTTACGAACTTGGGGCTCTTCCGTAAACACAATTAGGTAATTATAATTAGTTAGTTGCATACATACACACACTGTACATTTCAATGGGTATCACACATAAATATAACTTTAGTCTTAAGCTATATGAATGTTATTCAGTTTATACTAAATGCGAACACCAACGAGAAAGTGAAAAACAGCGATCGCACATAGACATGGGATGAGTCTCAGATAACGAAGAATACAAAAATTATCATTATTATTATTATTATTATTATTATTATTATTATTATTGGAACACCTACAGTTTAGCGGGGCATACCAATGCTCAAAACCTACCAATAGATGGCGATAGGCTCTGACTGGAGAACTGGCGGATGAACACACAACAATAATGGTGACAATAGGCATACGAAACAATTTTTGACTACCCTAACTAAAAATGCTTACCTAACTTCTTAGTCAGGGGGGCTTTGCCCCCTGGGACCCCCCATCTTACTATCCTAACTAAAAATACTTATCTAATCTTCAGTCGAACTACTTACCTGAGTGGAGGGATGAGGTCGTTGAGCGGCATGCCCCGCTAAACTGTAAACTACCCTTATTATTATTATTATTATTATTATTATTAGTAGTAGTAGTAGTAGTAGTAGTAGTAGTAGTAGTAAATAAATTATAAAGGGTTTCGCAATATAAAATGGAAAATCCCTTCTGTAATCATACATTTGTAGATTTGTTAGGGTTAGAACATTTTATAATGAAACTTCATATTAGTTCCAGTTTTTCTTCAAATGCATTTATAAGCAATGTTAAGTAGACCGCATCATATTATAGAATATCTACAAAGTTATCAATAAACAACTGCAGCAAAATAGTGTCTAATATGTCGTACATAAATTTATTTTCCTACGCGAAATGAAAGATCTTTTTATATGACAATATCTATGAAATGTTACATTGTTGCCATTTGATATCTATTTCTTGAAATTTCTCTTCTCTTTATCAGCAACATTTTCATTGTAATATATACAAAATATTATTGGTCATGACTTTAAAATTTAATTATGACAATATTAGCAAAAATATATACTGATTTGATAAGTTATAATAACTGACGAAAGTTAAACAACTCACGTTTTGTTGGTCACACTAGTGGGTGACAACAACAACTGTAAAAATCAGCTGATTATACCAAGTCATCATTTATTTGTAATTTTTATGCCGTTCACAGGTAATTAGGAACTTGCAATATATGTGTTCAATATTATGAAGTTTGATAACAATTATTGTTATTATTTACGTTTTTCCGACTTAGTCTTTCCAACCAATTTTGTTGTGTTGGCTTTTTAAGATGTGTGAATGTATGTTCATTTGCATTATTGCAGGTTTTTGAGATTCACCTTAAATTAGAGAAATAGTTTAACCTATTTTTAAAGATAATTATGTGTGAGCAGCGGTGTCATTTGGTAATACGACCTAGTTTGACCAGTTTTTTTTGTTTTGTTTTTTTGTTAATGATTACTTTCGTACCCCTTTACGAGTGTAATCTCTATCTATCTACCTGTTCTATTTCCCCCTTTAATTGGGGGGTAGCCGAAATTAAAAAAAAAAGGAAAACAATGAGCGGATTACTTTGCTCTATGGCCAGTGGCGAGGGAGCTAGCGACCATTCAGATGGCACTGCTGGAGCACCACAGCCCATCCTTCCGGCTCTTCCACAACCTGTGTCACTTCACAACTGCCAACTCCCCTACTGCCCCTACCACAGGGCTACTTCTGTAAGATGCAGCCCCGTGGTAACAGCAGATGCCCATCAGAGCTGCGTCACAATTGCTCGCCACTCATTCCTATTCCTAGCACGCTCGCTTGCTTCCCTCACATCTATCCTCCTATCATTCAGAGCTCTTCTTACTCCATTCATCCACCCAAACCTAGGCCTTCCTCTAGCATTTCTCCTCTCAACTCTTGCATTCATCACCTTTCTCAGCAGTCTCTCATCATCCATCCTTTCCACATGGCCAAACCATCTCAGAACATTTATATCTACTCTGCCTGCAATTTCTCTCCTCACACCCGTTCTTGCTCTGACCACCTCATTCCTAACCCTGTCCAACCGAGATACACCTATCATACTGCTCAGGAATATCATCTCAAACACATTTAGTTTCCGTCTCTCACGTACTTTCATACCCCATAATTCTGATCCATACATCACAGTTGGCACAACCACATTCCCATACAAAACTTTCTTAACATTCATTTCCAACCCTCTATTCTCTATCACTCCTTTCAATGCACCCAACACTTTACATCCTTCATTCACTCTGTGACACATCTGCTTCTTCTCCACCATTTGCAGCTATAACCGAGCCTAAATACTTAAAGTGATCCACTTCCTCAAGTGTCTCTCCACTCAACAAAACATTCAATCCAGCACCATGCTCATTTCTTGTACACCTCATAACCTTACTCTTTCCCACATTCACTCGCAACTTCCTTCTCTCACAGTCCATTCCAAATTCTGACACTAACTGACACAGCTTCTCTGAATCTGCCACCACTACTGTATCATCTGCAAACAGCAACTGATTCAGCTCCCATTTGTTATCATCCCCATCTACCATTCTCAAACCTCGACCACGCACTCGCTCATTCACCTCTTACGACTCCATCAATATACAAATTGAACAGCCATGGTGACATCACACATCCCTGTCTCAGTCCCACACTCACTGGAAACCACTCACTCACTTCATTCCCTACCCTAACACAAGCTCTACTGCCCTCATACAAACTCTTCACTGAATGCAACAATTTACCATTAATTCAATATAATCTCAAAACATTCCACATTGCCTCTTTATCAACTCTATCATACGCTTTCTCCAGATCCAAAAATGCAAAATACACATCCTTACCTGTGCTGAATATTTCTCACATAACTGCCTAACTATAAAAATCTGATCTATGCAACCTCTACCTCTCCTAAAACCACTCTGCACTTCTGCGATCACATTTTCTGTCTTATCCCTAATCCTATTAGCCAGTATCCTACCAAACACTTTTCCTACCACACTCAACAAACTTATATCCCTAAAATTACTGCATTCATACACATCTCCTTTACCTTTGTGTAGGGGCACTATGCAAGCAATCACCCATTCCACTGGCACCATTGACAACATAAAGCATATATTAAACACTCTCACTAACCATTCCAATGCAGTCACACCCCCTTCTTTCAACATCTCTGCTCTCACACCATCCATTCCAGGTGCTTTACCTGCTTTCGCTTCATGCAATGCCCTTTTCACCTCCTCTCTTGTAATCTCTCTCTCATTTTCATCTCCCATTACTGGCACATGAACACCCCCCACTGCCACTATAGCTGCCTCTATCTTCCTCAACATCCAGCAAGCACTCAAAATATTCTGCCCATCTTTTCCTTGCATCGTTCCCTCTTAACATCTGTCCATTCACATCTTTCATTGTCTCTTCCATCCTCGATCCACCCTTCCTTACTCTCTTCACTTCTTTCCTAAAGTTGTTTTTATTCTCCTCATATGACCTACTAAAATCCTGTCCCCACCTAACATTTGCCAACCTCTTCTCTTCCTCTACCTTCTGCTTGGTTTCCACATTTTTCTCCCTATATTTTTCATACTTCTCCCTACTTTTACACTCCAGCCATTCCTCAAAAGCCCTCTTTTACTCTTCCACCTTCATTTTCACCCCTTCATTCCACCACTCATTGCCCCTCCTCATGCCACCTCCAACAATCCACTTTCCACACACATCACTTGCATGTCCCACAAAACATTCTTTCATCAACACCAATTCCTCCTCAACTCCCCAACTTCTCATTCTTTCACCCTGTCATATGCCACTTTCAACCTGTCCTGATATTCCTGTCTCTTCTCTGGCTTTTTCAACTCTTCCACCTTTACCATTTCCCTTCTACATCCCCCACTCTTTTGCTACTACCACTTTTGCTTCTACCAAAAAATGATCAGACATCCCAGCAGCCACACCCCTAAATGCATGCACATCTTTCACTCTACCAACCATGCTCTTTGCTACCAACATATAATCCTTCAATGCTCTTTCTTTCACTCTTCCATTTGCCACTCTCATCCATGTACAGGGTACTTATTTATAAACTTCTTCTTGAAAAAACTATTATCTATCACCAACTCTTGCTCCACACACATATCTAACAGTCTCTCGCCACTTTCATTCCCACCTGGTACCCCATACTTTCCTACAACATCTTCTACCACTCCATCACCCACTCGGGCATTCAAGTCACCTAACACAACTACATAGTTTCTTCTACTCAGACCATCCACACACCTAGTTAACTCATTCCAGAATTCATCCTGCTCTTCCTCACTTCTCTCACATCCTGGCCCATACGCACTAACAAAATACCAACATTCCTTACCTCTCCTAGCCCTAACCCACATCAGCCTAGATGACACATCTTTCCATTCCACTACCTTATTTACCATCCATTCACTCAGCAATAATGCCACACCTTCTCTCGCTCTCCCCCTTTCAACCCCAGACACCCTACCTGTCACATCACCAAATGCCACTTCTCCTTTTCCTTTCATCTTCGTCTCACACAATGCCAATACATCCATCCTCCTCCTACCAAACTTATATCCAATCTCACATCTTTTACTCTCTATCGTACTACAACCACGCACATTTAGACACCCCAAAACTAGAGTTTGGGGAAAAGTTATTCTCCCCTTTACTCCCCTTCTTCTTTGACGTCTCGCAGGAGGTTAATACAAGGGGGGGATTCCTAGTCCCCTTGCCCCATCCACTTTTAGTCGCCTCTTACGACGTGCAGGGAATACGTTGGGGCTATTCTTTGATGCTGTACCAACCACCACAGTGTAATACAAAACATTGGGATTATCTTAAGCAACTTAGAAGAGTAATTTCAATTATTAACGCATTTTTCAGATGGGGATGAACAATCTTAACAAAGCTTAACGTAATGTTATAAAACAAATTCATGAGCTTTTATAGGTATTAATTTAGTAATGGGGATTAATGGAATATGGCTTTTTTATATAAATATAGCCCTCGGCTAGGGAGGACGCATTCCCATAGGTGTTTTTTCGACACTTACAATCCCCTTCTGAAGGAAGATCACTGCCGATCCTGGACTTTCTCCCAGAGCTCTTAGGGAGTGTATGAAGTGTTGGTGGCGCATGTGGTTGTGTGCAGTGCAGTCTTCCATAATGTACTTCCTGGATTGCTCTCAATGTCTCCGGCTAGAAGAAGTCTTCTAGAAATGACTGCTGGGGAGAGTTTTCTTGGTGTAGAAAATATTGTGTTACTCTATTATTTGCAATGAGAGATGTGGTACGCACCCTGGTGGTAAAAGCCTCTCATGGATTTCCATAACCAGTGAGGTGCAGGTGTTGGATGTGGCAGTTTTGCCTGTATTGCTGCTCCTCATATGAGTTGCATTTCTGAAGGCTGGACGTACATTAATATGGGTGTGAAAGTAAACATTTACTCTAACCTTACCTGATTGTAGTACTTTATATATATATATATATATATATATATATATATATATATATATATATATATATATATATATATATATATATATATATATATATATATATATATATATATATATAAAACCGCGATAGAGTTAGAACGCGAACCAAGAAGCGCGAATAACCGAGGTAACACTGTATATATATATATATATATATATATATATATATATATATATATATATATATATATATATATATATATATATATATATATATATATTATATATATATATATATATATATATATATACAGTGTTACCTCGGTTATTCGCGCTTCTTGGTTCGCGTTCTAACTCTATCGCGGTTTTTTTTTTGATAAATTATTATTTTATGGGTATACGCAAAAATATGAAAATATTGAAAATTTTTTTTTTCAGTATTTTAATTTTTTTATTGAAATTTACGTTGCGTGCTGTTATTTATAAGGTAAAGGGTGTTTTTTTAACAGTGCAGGGAGGGTTTATACAGTTCGTAAACGAAAAAATAATTGTAAATGAGTATGTGTGTCATGTCATCATCACCTCATTCATCGTAATTTTATCTATCACTTTCATAAAAATTTACGTTGCTTGCTGTTATTTATAATGTAAAGGGTGTTTTTTTAACAGTGCAGGGAGGGTTTATACAGTACGTAAACAAAAAAATAATTGTAAATGAGTATGTATGTCACGTCATTATCACCTCATTCACCGTAGTTTATCTATCACTTTCATAAAAATTTACGTTGCTTGCTGTTATTTATAATGTAAAGGGTGTTTTTTTAACAGTGCAGGGAGGGTTTATACAGTACGTAAACAAAAAAATATTTGTAAATGAGTATGTATGTCACGTCATTATCACCTCATTCACCGTAATTTTATCTATCACTTTTATAAAAATTTACGTTGCTTGCTGTTATTTATAATGTAAAGGGTGTTTTTTTAACAGTGCAGGGAGGATTTATACAGTACGTAAACGAAAAAATAATTGTAAATGAGTATGTATATCACGTCATTATCACCTCATTCACCGTAATTTTATCTATCACTTTCATAAAAATTTACGTTGCTTGCTGTTACTTATAATGTAAAGGGTGTTTTTTTAACAGTGCAGGGAGGGTTTATACAGTATGTAAACGAAAAAAATAATTGTAAATGAGTATGTATGTCACGTCATTATCACCTCATTCACCGTAATTTTATCTATCACTTTCATAAAAATTTACGTTGCTTGCTGTTATTTATAATGTAAAGGGTGTTTTTTTAACAGTGCAGGAAGGGTTTATACAGTACGTAAACGAAAAAATAATTGTAAATGAGTATGTATGTCACGTCATCATCACATTCACGGTAAGTTTTCCTATCACTTTCATAAAAATTTACATTGCTTGCTGTTATCTATAATGTTAAGGGTGTTTTTTTTAACAGTGCAGGGAGGGTTTATACAGTACGTAAACGAAAAAATAATTGTAAATGAGTATGTATATCATGTCATTATCACCTCATTCACCGTAATTTTATCTATCACTTTCATTAAAATTTACGTTGCTTGCTGTTATTTAAAATGTAAAGGGTGTTTTTTTAACAGTGCAGGGAGGGTTTATACAGTGTAAACATAAAAATGTATTAAAATATCTATGTACATATAGGCGGATCCTACTTCGCGGATTTCCTGGTTCGCGCCGGGTCCCGGAACCGAACTACCACGATAAGTGAGGCAACACTGTATATATATATATATATATATATATATATATATATATATATATATATATATATATATATATATATATATATATATATATATATATATATATATATATATATATATGTATGTATGTGATTACCTAATTGTGATTACCTAATTGTGTTTACGGGAAAGAGCCCAAAGCTCGTATCTTCCCGTCTCCTCATCGGTTCCATTTTAGACTTAGTGATACTTATCATACCTGTCCTTAAAACTATGGATTGAGATAGCATTAACTACCTCCTCGCTTAGCCAATTCCAATTATCAACTACTCTTACACTGAAAAAGTATTTCCTTACATCCTGCAAAGAAGTTTTCTTACGAAGCTTCAAACTATGACCTCTAGTTTTAGAGCCAGCCATATCAAAATATCGATCCCTATCCACTCTATCATAACCATGAAGGAATTTAAAGACTGTCACCATATCCCCCCTCACTCTTCTAGCTTCCAGTGATGCTAAGTCTAATTCCCTCAGCCTCTCATCATAACTGAGATTGCGTATTTCTGGCACCAGTTTCGTGGCATGTCTTTGAACTTTTTCAAGCTTAGCTATGTGCTTTTTCAAGTGCGGATTCCAAAAGGGGGCTGCATATTCGAGTTTTGGCCTCACATAGGTTACATAAATATTTCTGAACATTTCCTTGTCCATGTGCCTGAAGGCTACCCTTACATTTGATAAGAATGCATATGCTGCCCTTACTATGCCATTTATATGTATTTCTGGAGACAAAGCTGCCAGTATGTTTACTCCTAGATCTCTCTCATTTTCTGTCTCTTGAAGTTGTACTCCAGCCACCGAGTAGTCAAGCTTGGGCCTTCTTGCACCTGTACCCATTCTCATTACCTTACATTTTGAAGTATTGAATTTCATTAGCCACTTTTCTGACCACTCATGCAGATTATTTAGATCCTCCTGAAGTTCTCTACCATTGTTCTCGTTTTTTACTTTCTTCACAATCTTTGCATCATCTGCAAACATATTCATGAATGAATTTACAGACTCTGGTAGGTCATTTACATATACAAGGAACAAAAGTGGCCCTAAAACTGAACCCTGTGGAACTCCACTACTAACTCTTCTCCATTCAGACACTGAGTGTCTTACTCTAACCCTCTGTTCCCTTCCTTCTAAGTAAGTTTTTATCCATTCCAAAACATTTCCACCTATTCTAGCCATTGATTGCAGCTTCCTAATAAGTCTCCCATGTGTATATATATATATATATATATATATATATATATATATATATATATATATATATATATATATATATATATATATATATATATATATATATATATATATATATATATATATATATATATATATATATATATATATATATATATATATATATATATATATATATATATATATATATATATATATATATATATATATATATATAGTGCATTCATATTATAGATACATTGTTAAAGTCCTGTTTTCTTTAAAATTTATCTGTATCTTTATCTTCCAACAGGAGTGTGATAGATAAGCTGAAATGTCTGCAGATGTGGCAGAAGAATTAGTCTTCTACTGTACAGATGACCGATTCTTCATTGAACCAATAAATTCTAAGCAACTTTTGGTGATTGACCGAATCAGCCATGAAATCAACTTGGAAGAAAACAGTGGACAAATTCCATTCAGTGCCTCTCGTAAAACTGTGTATGGACTGGTTGGTGTCATTCATCTTATTGCTGGACCCTATTTAATTTTTATTACCAAAAGATACAAGGTAGGAACTCTAAACAAGCAAGCAATTTGGCGTATGGAAGATGTTCAGATTATTCCGTATGCAAGATCAACCACTTCCCTCACAGCTGAACAAAAAGTCTATAATGACAGGTATTTGTCTATGATACAGCAGGTTCTGTCCACACCCTATTTTTATTTCTCATATACTTATGATTTGACCCATACTCTGCAGAGATTGTATTACACGGCGGAAGATTTCTTGCAAATGGCTCTGCACGAAAGGGCGGATGTACGATATGTATGGAATCAGCATTTGTTGAGAGATCTCATTGTCCAACCCGAAATGAGTGCATTCTGCTTACCTTTAGTACACGGTTTTATCTCAATCAAACCTTGTAGCATTAATGGGGAGTGGTTTACATGGGCACTCATATCTCGCCGAAGTGTCTACAGAGCTGGAACGCGAATGTGGATGAGAGGTATCGATCAAGAAGGGACAGTTGCTAATTATGTAGAAACGGAACAGATCATTGAGTTTAGGGATTTTCGATCATCATATGTACAGATTAGAGGCTCTATTCCTCTCTATTGGTCTCAGGAACCAGATTTAAGGTATAAACCTCCTCCTCTAATTGGTAATGCTAGTCATGAGGAGGCATTTGCTCGTCACTTTGAATCACAGGTACTCTGTTATGGGAAGCAAGTTGCCATCAATCTCATTGACCAAAAAGGTGTTGAAGGTAAACTCTGTGATGCTTTCAAGCACTTAATTACGACTAGTAACAGACAAATGATAAGGGACAATGTGCGCTACGAATACTTTGATTTTCATCATGAATGCCGTAAACTTCGTTGGGATCGTTTGAGTATTTTGATGGACAGGATATCACCAGATAGAGAGACCATGGGATATTTTCTCTTCAGAGATGGTGTTGTGCTTCATGAACAAGATGGGGTTTTTCGCACCAATTGTATGGATTGTCTAGATCGCACCAATGTTGTGCAATCCATGCTTGCCAGAATGCAACTTCAGTCGGTACTTATAAAAATGGGTATACTTAATGAAAATCAGAAAGTGGAAGATCAGTTCTCTTTTGAATTGATGTTCAAGAATATTTGGGCAGACAATGCTGATGTTATCAGCACTCAGTATTCAGGCACTGGAGCTCTTAAAACAGACTTTACACGGACTGGTAAACGGACACGAATGGGTTTGTTAAAAGATGGCTGGAACAGTGGCATCCGTTATATAAAAAACAATTTCATGGATGGTGAGAGACAAGACTCTATTGATCTCTTTCTTGGTAAATATCAAGTTGAAGTGGGTGAAGGAGCTGTTCGTCCATGTCCATTGAAGGAGAATCGAGACCCACGTATATATCTCCTTCCTGGAGCTGTTTTCATCTCCCTTTTGATGGTTTTTGCTTGTGTCCTCTTGCCTTCAGAGTATTCCTCATTCACTCTCCTTTCACTTCTCTTTTGGGCAGCTATGACTGCTGTGGCAGTTTTTGCTACTTTTATGCAGGGACGTCAGCTCGTAAATGCTCCTCGTCTTTGTTTGTCAACGCTAAATCATCTTACTGTTCCACCCAGAATAGGCTAACATATGCACGTGTTAATAAATGCTGATATTGTATTAGTACCTTATGAATGGTATCATATGAACCATGCCGTGATTTCTTCATTTTACAAAAGTTATATTTCTTGCTTGATACAGCATACGTGTACATATTATAGCATATAAATGAAAATGAAGGCTGTAATTTGGTCATCCAATATTTGGAGTTATTTTATTAAAATATATTGTTACAATTCTTATCAGCAATATAAACTAAAAAAGTGGTAATTATCGTAATATGTAAGTCTTTTTCCGTATTTTATATAGAAATCAGTGGGATACTGTTCTCTTGCTAACTCAGGTTGAATATGAGCATCTCTGATAAGTGTATTGTGTGAGAAATCACAATATAAAAGCTTTTGAAGTATATGATGGAAATGGTAATGTCAGCCCTCTCATAAGTAATTTTTTTAATTATTGCAATAATATACATTATCCTTCAAACGAAGAGAGTTACTTATTAATGTATTTTGTACCGTGTGATTAGATGAATATGTACCTTCGTTTTCATCTCCAAATGATTGAGATATGCACAAGTTTAAAACTCCTTTTTTGTGTGGTATTAAATACTTCCTACATGATTTACAGACAATTCATGGTCTTTTATTTTCCTTCTCTTCTCTAACATTAACATTCATATGTGTCTGTTGAAGCACAACTCTCCCATTCCCTGTTATTGCTGTGACTTATAATTTGGATCACGCTCTTGGGTTGTATAGCTAAGACTTTAGCAAGTGTGCAGTGAAGTTAATCCTTTCTAGTGTGATTTCCATATTTGAAAGTTAGGTGTCAGCTGTGTTGGGAAGTATACAGTCTTAAATTATACAGATTTGTTATAGTTTTATTCTGAAATATCGCAAAATATGTTAAAGGGGTACCTATAGCATAGTATTTCCGAGTCATTTGAGACGTACTTGTCTTCAGCCAGTAAAGAGTTGCTTGTATCTGTAGTGGTTTGTCAAAATATGTTCTATTTTAGTTATTGTATGAAAAGTTCAAGTAATTAGTAATAGTATACCCAATATTTAATGCTGATTTACGTAAAGTATCTTGCGTATTCCCTCTTGTCATAAGAGTCGACTAAAAGTGATTGGAGAGTGAAAAGTTGGCAGTCCTAACTTATGTTAAATTTATTTCTTGCCATAAACCAGCTGCTAAAATGTATATCATTCTTGTTGTGCAAAACGTGCTAGTTACTGTGATGAAAAGAAAATTAAAATAGAGATATACAGTGACTTATTAATTATTATTTACATTTTGTTGTAATGTTACAGTATACTGATCAGAAATAATTTAAGATAATGTATATTGCTATTTGCTTTTGTCCAAACAAAATGGATATGTTTACATTTGGAAGTGTTATCCTCTTTTAGCTTGGATTTTGTTGATATATCAGAATATTTTACAAAAATCTTATATATTATGACTTCTTTTTGTTGTTACTTAAAAATTAAAAATTTTTACCATTGAACTTCTTTTACCCTGTCTGCTGTCCTGTGTTTTGCTTGATGATTTAGCAAAATCAGCATATTATTTGCATGATAAACATAATATATTTAATTTCCGTTGTTTTAGCAGATTGTGATCCATGTGTGGACAAGATTGTCTTATTCATAAGTGCCATTAGGAACCACCACCCTTTAAGCTTTAAGCTGTTACATGTACTTTGTTGTATATATTACTAATGCAATTGTCACTCATCTTACACAGTATTAAATAGTGCAGTTATGAACATACACAATTAAATGTCATTAATGGGAAATATATAAATTCCGAAAGTTTTTCTAAAAATCCATTTATAGCAATTATTGTACTGTTATTTTCATAAGTATGAATTATATTAATTAAATTTTATGTACAGTACAGTAACATAGGCATAATTTAATGAATACAGGAAGTTGTGAATAGATTATGTGCAAAAAATACACACATTTATATAAGGTAAGGGTCTTGAACTTTGGCAAATTTTTAGTTACACATGGAGTGGTGGAACAAATTGACAGTATTAGATGAGGGACAACTGTACTTAAGAAACCAGATATTGACTCTTTGAGGTATTTTTGCTTGTAGTTAATATTATACATGGCTTTGGAAATACTCAATAAATCTATATCCCTTTTTAGTAATGAATTACAAGGTTGATATTGCTCAAGAGTCCTAATTTTTATAGCTCATCCCTGCAATGACAGCCATTTTTTTTTTCTGTTGTGGCGGTACATATTTAGAAACTTTAGATTATAAAACTTCATTTGTGCTATAAAACTTCTTTGTTAATTAATAATATTGATCACTTTAACTGCATACTTTATGAGAATATATAATGTTTAGCTGTGGATGGAATTCTGTCATATGGAGTAGTTGGAAATTTGTACAGAAATGTACTTTACTTATGATCTGTGTTGATACTTTTAAAAAATATTTTAGACTGAAAAACTTTGTCTATCCTTTTACATAGTGCTAAATGTAAGTGCAGTCTACAGTCTCGGTTCTCTGTTTAACTCTTACAAAAATTAAATTATAATGAGGAATCAAGTAAAATTGTTTTGACAATTTCATCTGCATTAAATCAAGTGCCATTTATGCAGAGATTATAAAGGATAAAGAACGAGTACATTAGAGGGATGGCATTGGTAGGATGTTTTGGGAACATGATGAGAGAGGCAAGCCTGAGATGGCTTGGGCATGTGCGGATTAGGGATGAGGGATATATAGGGAGAAGGATGTTAAGGATGGAGCTGCCAGTAGGGCAATATGGAGATGATTTTTCCACTGTGACGACCAATGATAGGAAAAGCCGAGAGATTTGATGATGATTAAGATGAAGAAGATCTTTTATATGACCAAAGAGAACTGCATATCCTTTTATGAAGTCCTTATGAAGCTGATTGCCATACAGTCACGTTATAGCATTAAATTTATATTAAGATTCAGCCGTTAACTTCTATTCTTCGGTGAGTTTTCAGTTTGTGTATGAGTTTGTTACAACTTTGGTAATTTACTTTTCTTTTTTCAATTATATACCATACATTGCTGAACCAAATAGGTCCCCATGAATGTAACGAAAGAATGAGGTAGCAGGGTCTCAATATACCATATCCAACCTGCTCCCTATGCCATTTGTTTTGTGGTAAGAAAAGACCTTCAGGGAGGGAAGGATTTCCAACTCCCTTGATCCTGTAATCCTTTTAGTTGCCTCTTTTGACCCTAATATAAATATGGAATTTTTGTTTTTTTAGTTCACCACCAGATGTAGTATTTAGTTATTGTTTGCCGTTTTATGTATCACTGTTAATACCTGTTTGAATGGGGGTGGACATAGACATATGGACCTGAGGACTTATAATAGAGTGGGCTCGAGCATAGGTTTGTTACTTTCCAAGTCGAGCACTCTACTTATTGTTTATCATGGTCCTCAGATATAGAATTTAGTAATGTATAAGTTATATTCTCTTTGAATGTACGCCAATTCATAAAGTAATTTCTTCTTTCTTCACATACATATTCAGTATAAAAGCTTTTAGTGGTGAGTTAGTATAATATTCGCACTATACTCATAAACCAAATTACCAAAAACTTTATATCAACATTATATATTCATGAGTTATCATTATCTCAGTTGTAAAGTAAAATGTTGAAACATATAAAAATGTAACAAGTGTGACAGTAGTTATTTTTGAGTTTTTGAAGTGTTTCTTTCTCGTATATTGTATTTCTTTGATGACACAGAGTATAGATATATGTAAATCAAAGGCTATATATATATATATATATATATATATATATATATATATATATATATATATATATATATATATATAATATATATATATATATATATATATATATATATATTTAGGCCAAAGTTAAAATTTTTCTTTCTTGGTCTGCTGCAGCGTTCATCAACAGCTGTTTGATTCTTTTTTTCTTTTTCTTTTGGTTATTTGACTGAACCTCCCTTCAGTTAATGTTGTTGCTGTTTTCTGTTTCATTTGTCACTCTTAATCTTCATTCTGTGGGGTTGGACACAGACTCTTGTTAGTTAATGTAAGTCATGTTATATAATTTATTGTGGGTGGGGTTGAGAGAATTCTACACCCATAACCCTCTCCCGTATCGTAAAAACAGACTATAAGATAACGGTGATTCTCCCTAATTTTATTTATTTTTTTAATTTATTTATTTATTTATTTTTTTACACAACAGAACTTCTCATGTGTTTCTAATATATTTAGGTTACTCAATCAGTCAACTGAAAAATTTATTTAAAAACTCCCACTAACTTTTATTTTTTTATTTCTTGAGCCAATGAATATTTCCAATCTTACACTGCATGGATTACTCAGTCCCATCCAATTTGTACAAATTTGATAGCTCATCTTCATCCTCAAAATTGGATTTAACTTACGACATCTTGCAAAGGTGAAATATGCTTAAGTAGAATAGAATGAAATGTTATGTATAGAGAATGAAATAGAAAAATGCATTCACTGTTGTTCCAAGCCTTTATAAGTGCATGTTTTATATTTCCATCCCTTTTCGACAGATAAATGCAAGTGTAGATAGTAATAAATAATTGGTAAATTAGTATTATATATACTGGACTTTACAATGTTAAGTATAACTTGCAATTTAAGATGAAAATATTGAATAACTTATTGTTAACTATTTGGGATTAATTTGTCAGTCGTTACAAAATACGTCTCAGCTGCATTTGCATGTTGTCGATAAATTTTACCAACAATAATAACACAGCCATTCGGTCTATGCTCTGCTCTCCAGGTGAATGATTTTGACCAGAAACATAAACTTTTTTATACTTAATAGAAGGTATTCCAAAGGATATTTGCAAAATTACAGAAAACTACAATCCTCTGAGCTTTGGCTCGGAAAGTATTTAAATACCGTAGGCATACATGGATTATTGAGGTATATATAGTATTATATACAATGTAATTATAATGTTAATAACTAGTAGCACTTCATCAGTATTTGATAGAGTAAGTCTATAGATTTTTATTTAATATAAAAAAGGTGATAATGTAGGCTCATTGTCACACCACTATGGAGGTTGCCTTAACCAAACGTTGTTATTGCTTCATTGTTGTGAACTCCATTGCTATCTCTATATGATTAGTACTTGCAGATACTTTGCTTGGAGATCAAATTTCCTTTTCTTTATATACTACTGTTTAGATGTTATGAAATACGACTACTTGTACAGTAAGTGTGTAGTAACATTGCTCATCAGCACTCTTGTATAATTAGTGCCTGTGAGAGTTATGAGGGTCTATCGTGCTATGCAAATATATGATTGCATATATTATTGCAAGGTAAAGGTGATTTTAATTTTTCAGTTTGTTACTTCTGATGATGTTAAAGAGTAATGATACTTCGGTATAATGTCAAAGTATTATTATTATAATTATTACTTTTTATTATGATCATAAAAGCCATTTGTATGTAGAATACGCTGAGGGTAAAAATACTGGCAATGTAAAAAAGCCATAGTTTTTCAAAGAGTAGTCATTGAAAGTTATAATTATTATTATTATTATTACTTCCATAATGCAAATGTATATCCAGCAGTCATGATGAGGAATCTTCATAATTGCATTATTGGCAAGCCAATGAAAGGTACCTCTCATTCTTCAGATTACTTACATACGTATATAACAGTATTCAGTGCTATATACGTTACTTTTCTGAATGAAAACTATTTAAAATAAGGAAGCGCACTAAGTACATCTTACTAGTGATATTGCCGCAAAAAAACTAGAAAAACATCAGTTTTATTATATTTAATCCATTTTTGCACAAAATTTTAAGAGATATGCATTCTCATGTAAATTGTAGAGGCATTTAATTTATTTGTCAAAGATTAGTAATATGTATTTCAGTTGCGTGTTTTGATATAGTCAGCAATTTCATTTCCTTAATTCATGAGGTTGTTTAGTGTTCATGGATTTGTAACTGTAAATATTTTTCAAAACTGACGCAGTATCTTGATGAGCCAAATAAGTAACCATATCTGTAACAAAAGAATCTAGGTATGCCTTGCCCATCATTGCTTCCTTTGTCAGATGGATGGTGGCTGGAAAGAACTTCATGGAGGGAAGGAATGCTAACACCTCCCAGTCCCCTATCCCTTTTACATGCCTCATCAAGCATGAATGGAATACATATATGGAAATATGTCTCCACCACCACCAGTGATAATGACTGTAATTAATTGTTAGAGATATAGACAAAGAACATTGATTTCAAGCAACATTATTTTTAGCTCTGAAACAAATGCAGTGCTGTATTATTATTATTATTATTATTATTATTGTTATTATTATTATTATTATTATTACTATTATTATTATTATAAAAAACCAAACTACAAATCCAGCTGGAAAAACTCAACGACTATCTTATAATTATAATGACAAGCTGTCTTCATAGCTTTTAGATTAGAATAAGTTTTTTGCATTTGCTTTGAAAGAAGAAAGACAAAAACTTATATGAAGTAGTGACACAATGTCATTTAGATTTATTGTATGTGTTGTTAATTGTTCCCGTTGAGTCTTAGGTTTTAGAGGAGGTCCTCTCGTTACTTAACGATGTACTGAATTATATACGTCTGATATTGAACTGTACTTCCTGAAGTTTAATTGTATTTAGTATTGTAAAAAAAGTGTAATTAATTTATTCGAAATAATATTCTGATTAATGCATGGTTTTCTAATGAAAGGGTTGTACTATACAAATTCTACTTCTTTTGTCTTCAGTACTTGCTATATGATTTCCCTATTCAAAAATTGTAGTACCCCTTTAGGGACTCTTTCCAACAAATACTGAGTATGCTGGAATTGCAAACGTGTGTTTCTTATCAAGTTTTGTGTTCCTCGTCATTTAGTTGACTATTATGGATTTCTGGACAGTATTGTTATGGAAGTTTTTATGATATAGTGACAGTGTGTTTGTTACATTCAATTAAATTGCAGATCGGGCTGTCACCTCTCCAAAGTGCTCTGTTCAAGCTTTGTCTGGTGAACATTTCAGTAGAGTTGTTTATATTGTTGATATATTAACCAAACCTAACTTAAAGGTAAGATTGAAGTAGTATGCATGTACAGTATTGTGTTAATGAAAGTAGCCTACAGGTAATGAAGAAGTATCGAAGGTTCGTATGCCAAAGGTACAGGTAGCTGTGAGTATTTTAAATTTCCATTATATCACGATGGTGAGTTAACAGGTAAATCCACTGTTAAGATTTACCTTTTACCTGGAGAGAAAGAATTCCAGATTAACCGGATTAATAACTATTTTTTAATTTATTTGTATACAGTATTATCAGCCATGTTGTACTTACTGAGGGATTGCTCTCTATTGGAGCTTCAATACTTATAATTTATTTGAATGTCGTAGCTTCCTTGGGAATTTCTAGTTCTTGTTGTGATCTTGCACATGCTAAGTACTTGAATGAGTTAATACCTGTTCGTGTATGTTTCTGTTGACTGATAATGTAACTATATATGTCTAGAATAAATTGGTTTCCATATATTTTTGATTGGTAGGGAATTATCCGTGGCAATCATTTTGAAATAAATTGCCATTTTCTTGGGCAGAACTGCACCCTTCCTTAAGCACATACAGCATGCTGCTTGAGAAGGCATCCAGTTTGACATAAGATAAATCAGTTTATTTTCAAACATAGTTTCACTCTGGGTTTTTCCCATACATTATCTTTTTCAGACTATGTGAGTACAAGAATTTGATAATGAATTTATATTCCTACCCTTAGGGTGGCTGTATTTCGTTCACTTCTTATTTGCTTGCTTACAGAGATGAGTATCCTGCTAGCCTTTCTAAGGAATATTTTACCAAGCTTTTCTTCACTGAAATTATTGATTGCCTGACTAGAGAAATGTTGTATCTTGTTGAGATCCGATTTTACCTGTGTTGATGGTTACTAAATACTTTATCCATTTTCCAATTGGGATCAGTCTTATTTACAGTGTGGGTGCTTGTGACTAAGATATATAACTTTGTATGGTATTCTGAGCAGGTATATAATGACGTATACTATTACCCGTCAGATATGATTTGGAGACATCAGTGCATATACTTAATGTAGAAAACATTGATTTTGTTGATGTAACTTACTTACAACTGGGGAGATTAGTTTGAGGAAAGTAGCCTCTGTGCTTCTTTCACTCTTTTAATTTTGTAAGCTGAATTTCATGAGGGAATAGAAGGCAATATTATTTTTCTTATCCATGCTTCCAAATCCTGTGGGATAGTATCTGTCACTAGACAGCCTTTTAATCCATTCCCTTCTCAACTTGCAGTACGGCTATGTGATGAGTCGTTCATGGATGATTTTGCACATTTTATTTGTAAAATTTATACAGTACTTTAGAATTACACATTTATCTTGTGAGTTTGAACATTGCTCAGCTGTTGCAGTCCATGTGGGCTTGAACTGAATACTTTTTGTGTGTTGGCAGTCCACGATTTGTTTTACTATGGGCTTTTGAACATTTCCATGGCTTGTCTTGGAGTCTGTGCTTGCTTGAAGGCTTATGAGTTGGTGTACAGTAGTTTAAGTCTCATTTTCGCTTTAGGAAAGCTGTACTCTAGACTATACTGTGGGACCAAGAAAAGTATAGCATTTGGCCATCCATTCTTTCATTTTGATGACTTTTCCTGCTAAAGCTAGCAGGATGGCTACACTTGTACAAAATAGAGATTAAGCAGGGCATCATCATACCCTGTGCATCCTCAACCTTGTATCAGTTATACTGTGGCAAGGGAAAATATTCAGGAATATGGGTCTTGCCATCCTTTTTCTCCTCTGTTCCTTTCATTAATCATTTATGAAATGCCAGAAATGCAAAATGAATTATACAGTATATCCCTTACACAAGGTGATGTGGTGATGTTCTTTTTTATGAATCATTAGTTAATTTGATTATAGTTCATTAATCATTACTTACTTTGCTGTCTGGTTGAAGCATTGGTCTCTCATATGTGCTTACAAGAATATTTACAATGTTTACTTGAACTCCTCTTGAAGAAACATATTCTTAGATGAGCTTATGGATGATACTTTTCATTATACTTTGAGATAGGAACTTTTTTCCCATATTTGAGGTACAGATTATTGACCTAATGCACATATTGTTGCAGAAGTTATAATAATGCTGCCACTTTCTTCTACATTACTGAATGAATACCGACTTAGACTACTTTAATGTGATACATTTATATCTGGCAGACAGAAAAGTATTAAAAATCGATTTGAAGATTCAGCATAAATGAAAGATATTCATTCATATTACAGTACTTGTGTCTGCTTGATATATATATTTTCTAATTTCCTTTGCTGAAGGAAATTATAAAATAGGAGTCAGTAGTGTAATCCATTGCTTATTATGGCTGGCTCATGACCATGTGTGAACTGATCAGTATAATGCATCATATGTGCTTTTATAAGAGAATTTAATTACCCTTTCTTCTTGTTTTCATAGAACATTCCTGTATACTCTGAATTAATTGCTCTAATGCCTTGAGAGTGTAGTCATACAATAAAAATTATTTGGGAAATTGTGTTTTGATTTCACATTAGACACATTATAATTAATTTTCCTCTTCAAAGTAACGCTTGTTTATTTATGATGGCATATAGTAAATATGTCTTGGGAATATCATATAATTAAATATGCTGTTGATTATAGTTGTATGCTGAATTATTTTTGTGACTAAATACCTTATAATTCTAAAAAGCTAACTCTAAAGGGAAACGTACTCTTCAAGACTGTTTTTATAAGTCAGAGTGGTAACGCGTGCAACTTGGATTCATCAGGTCATGAGATTGAAGCCCTCCACGGTCAGAGGTTAGAAGGGCTTTAATTCATGGTTATGGTCACAATTGCCAAAACCATCCCAGCCCTGATTAGGAAAGGGAATGTGTGACGTAAAACCCATCACAGTATATAGCCATCCAAGTTTTTGTGATTTGTGACTATTTTGCATAGCCACCTACCTTTGTGACAGCTTTGAATATAAAACAGACAAAAACTAAAAGTGTGTAAAAGGGTGTATCTTACTAGACCAATTATTTAAAGTTATAATAATTGGAGGAACATAAAATGTCATTAATGTTTCATTTACTTTAAGACTCAGACATCAGAGGAGTATCAGTGAAAATGGTGACTAACTGCATATTATGTTTGATGGGGTTCACTGACAAGCTATGTAACCCGTCATGTGAACGCAGTAAGATACTCATTCTTATGGTCTTTCTTAAATGTTGCAGCCGAGTAAAAGGAATAAATATCTAGATGATTTGGTATAAAGTTGTTAAGTCATACTATGAAGATATGGGAGAGGAGACTCAGAGAGGTAGCGACATTTGAGGATGAACAGTTTGGCTTCATGCCTGGAAGAGGGACAGTGGATGCCATATTTGCCTTGAGACAAATGATGGAAAAGCATATGGAGAAACAGAAAGGACTGCATATGGTCTTTATTGACCTGGAAAAGGCATATTATCGAGTACCACGTCAAGAGGCGTGGAGGTGTATTAGAGAAAAGGGAGTCCCCGAGAAATATGTAAAAATCATCCAAGACATGTATGAGAGGGCAGAGGCAAATGTTAAGAGCAGTGTGGGCTTGACGAAAAGTCTCAGTAAATGTTGGTCTGCATCAAGGGTCTGCTCTGAGTCCATATCTATTTGATCTGGTCTTGGATGTAGTAACCCAGGTTATTAGAGATCAGTCTCCATGGTGTATGCTCTTTGCAGATGACATTGTACTGTGTAGCAACAGACGAGAGGTATTGAGGAGAAGCTTGAGGATTGGAGAAGAGTGATGGAGGATAGAGGACTGAAAATCAGCAGGAAGAAGACAGAGTACTTGAGGTTGAGAGATGATGAGGATGGGGAGGTCAATTTGCAGGGGAAGGTGTTGAAAAGATTTGAAAAGTTCAAGTATTTGGGATCAACAGCAGCAGAGGATGGTGACCTAGAGTCAGAAATAACCCAAAGCATGCAAGCGGAATGGAAGAACTGGAAGAAAGTGTCTTGGATGCTGTTCGACAGGAGAATAGGGATTAAGTTGAGGGGTAAAGTGCATAAGACAGTTGTGAGACCTGCAATGGTGTATGGAGCAGAGACATGGGCAATAAAGAAGACACAAGAGAAAAAACTGGATGTGGCAGAGATGAAGATGTTGAGATGGATGTGTGGGGTGACAAAGAGCGATAAGATTAGAAACAAGGTAATTAGAGATACCTCAAAAGTTAGAGAAATATCAGCTACGATACAAGAAAGAAGACTAAGATGGTATGGTCATGTCGTTAGGAGGGATGAAGAGTATGTTGGGAGGAGGGTGATGGAAATGGATACACAGGGTAGGAGAAGGAGAGGGAGACCAAAGCGTAGGTGGATGGATTACATCAATGACGACCTGAGGTCTAAAGGTTTGTTGGGTGATGAGGTATGGGACAGAAACAAATGGAGAAAACTGGCCAGAAACATCGACCCAACATAAAAGTGGGAAAAGATGTAGACGAAGAAAAAGAAGAGGTATCCCTCTAATGCCACAGATATAAAGTGCAAGCTTATAAGCATGCAAAGTTAATCTCTATCTCCATTGATTCTCTATCGATTAGAGAATGAGCTCCTATAAACTTACACCTCACTCACCTATTTCGCTAAGGAACTACCATGCAGACATCAGATTATATATATATATATATATATATATATATATATATATATATATATATATATATATATATATATATATATATATATATATATATATATATATATATATATATATATATATATATATATATATATATATATACATACATATACATACATGCATACATACATACATACATACAGTTTCCTTGACCAGCATAGTTTGCAAAGTTATGGAGAAACTACTAAGGAAACATATCTCTCTTCACTTGGAATCCTTCAACTTTTTGTCAGTGAGGCAACATGGCTTCAGAGAAGGTAGATCAACAGTAACAAACTTATTAGAATGTTATGATGAGGTAAGCCAAATCTTACAGGAAAGAGAGGGCTGGGCAGATTGCATATTCCTAGACTTCCAGAAAGCGTTTGACACT
The DNA here is from genome assembly GCA_037179515.1 of Halocaridina rubra. Lineage (NCBI taxonomy): Eukaryota > Metazoa > Arthropoda > Malacostraca > Decapoda > Atyidae > Halocaridina > Halocaridina rubra. Next base: position 15,316 of record JAXCGZ010007556.1, on the reverse strand, counting down.
GTTCCACATGGGAGACTTATTAGGAAGCTGCAGTCAATGGCTAGAATAGGTGGAAATGTTTTGGAATGGATAAAAACTTACTTAGAAGGAAGGGAACAGAGGGTTAGAGTAAGACACTCAGTGTCTGAATGGAGAAGAGTTAGTAGTGGAGTTCCACAGGGTTCAGTTTTAGGGCCACTTTTGTTCCTTGTATATGTAAATGACCTACCAGAGTCTGTAAATTCATTCATGAATATGTTTGCAGATGATGCAAAGATTGTGAAGAAAGTAAAAAACGAGAACAATGGTAGAGAACTTCAGGAGGATCTAAATAATCTGCATGAGTGGTCAGAAAAGTGGCTAATGAAATTCAATACTTCAAAATGTAAGGTAATGAGAATGGGTACAAGTGCAAGAAGGCCCAAGCTTGACTACTCGGTGGCTGGAGTACAACTTCAAGAGACAGAAAATGAGAGAGATCTAGGAGTAAACATACTGGCAGATTTGTCTCCAGAAATACATATAAATGGCATAGTAAGGGCAGCATATGCATTCTTATCAAATGTAAGGGTAGCCTTCAGGCACATGGACAAGGAAATGTTCAGAAATATTTATGTAACCTATGTGAGGCCAAAACTCGAATATGCAGCCCCCTTTTGGAATCCGCACTTGAAAAAGCACATAGCTAAGCTTGAAAAAGTTCAAAGACATGCCACGAAACTGGTGACAGAAATACGCAATCTCAGTTATGATGAGAGGCTGAGGGAATTAGACTTAGCATCACTGGAAGCTAGAAGAGTGAGGGGGGATATGGTGACAGTCTTTAAATTCCTTCATGGTTATGATAGAGTGGATAGGGATCGATATTTTGATATGGCTGGCTCTAGAACTAGAGGTCATAGTTTGAAGCTTCGTAAGAAAACTTCTTCGCAGGATGTAAGGAAATACTTTTTCAGCGTAAGAGTAGTTGATAATTGGAATTGGCTAAGCGAGGAGGTAGTTAATGCTATCTCAATCCATAGTTTTAAGGACAGGTATGATAAGTATCACTAAGTATAATAAAATGGAACCGATCAGGCGACGGGAAGGTACGAGCTTTGGGCTCTTTCCCGTAAACACAATTAGGTAATCACATACACCCTTCAAAATGTAAGGTAATGAGAATGGGTACAGGTGCAAGAAGGCCCAAGCTTGACTACTCGGTGGCTGGAGTACAACTTCAAGAGACAGAAAATGAGAGAGATCTAGGAGTAAGCATACCAGAGTCTGTAAATTCATTCATGAATATGTTTGCAGATGATGCAAAGATTGTGAAGAAAGTAAAAAACGAGAACAATGGTAGAGAACTTCAGGAGGATCTAAATAATCTGCATGAGTGGTCAGAAAAGTGGCTAATGAAATTCAATACTTCAAAATGTAAGGTAATGAGAATGGGTACAAGTGCAAGAAGGCCCAAGCTTGACTACTCGGTGGCTGGAGTACAACTTCAAGAGACAAAAAATGAGAGACATCTAGGAGTAAGCATACTGGCAGATTTGTCTCCAGAAATACATATAAATGGCATAGTAAGGGCAGCATATGCATTCTTATCAAATGTAAGGGTAGCCTTCAGGCACATGGACAAGGAAATGTTCAGAAATATTTATGTTACCTATGTGAGGCCAAAACTCGAATATGCAGCCCCCTTTTGGAATCCGCACTTGAAAAAGCACATAGCTAAGCTTGAAAAAGTTCAAAGACATGCCACGAAACTGGTGCCAGAAATACGCAATCTCAGTTATGATGAGAGGCTGAGGGAATTAGACTTAGCATCACTGGAAGCTAGAAGAGTGAGGGGGGATATGGTGACAGTCTTTAAATTCCTTCATGGTTATGATAGAGTGGATAGGGATCGATATTTTGATATGGCTGGCTCTAGAACTAGAGGTCATAGTTTGAAGCTTCGTAAGAAAACTTCTTCGCAGGATGTAAGGAAATACTTTTTCAGCGTAAGAGTAGTTGATAATTGGAATTGGCTAAGCGAGGAGGTAGTTAATGCTATCTCAATCCATAGTTTTAAGGACAGGTATGATAAGTATCACTAAGTATAAAATGGAACCGATCAGGCGACGGGAAGGTACGAGCTTTGGGCTCTTTCCCGTAAACACAATTAGGTAATCACATACACCCTTCAAAATGTAAGGTAATGAGAATGGGTACAGGTGCAAGAAGGCCCAAGCTTGACTACTCGGTGGCTGGAGTACAACTTCAAGAGACAGAAAATGAGAGAGATCTAGGAGTAAGCATACCAGAGTCTGTAAATTCATTCATGAATATGTTTGCAGATGATGCAAAGATTGTGAAGAAAGTAAAAAACGAGAACAATGGTAGAGAACTTCAGGAGGATCTAAATAATCTGCATGAGTGGTCAGAAAAGTGGCTAATGAAATTCAATACTTCAAAATGTAAGGTAATGAGAATGGGTACAAGTGCAAGAAGGCCCAAGCTTGACTACTCGGTGGCTGGAGTACAACTTCAAGAGACAAAAAATGAGAGACATCTAGGAGTAAACATACTGGCAGATTTGTCTCCAGAAATACATATAAATGGCATAGTAAGGGCAGCATATGCATTCTTATCAAATGTAAGGGTAGCCTTCAGGCACATGGACAAGGAAATGTTCAGAAATATTTATGTAACCTATGTGAGGCCAAAACTCGAATATGCAGCCCCCTTTTGGAATCCGCACTTGAAAAAGCACATAGCTAAGCTTGAAAAAGTTCAAAGACATGCCACGAAACTGGTGCCAGAAATACGCAATCTCAGTTATGATGAGAGGCTGAGGGAATTAGACTTAGCATCACTGGAAGCTAGAAGAGTGAGGGGGGATATGGTGACAGTCTTTAAATTCCTTCATGGTTATGATAGAGTGGATAGGGATCGATATTTTGATATGGCTGGCTCTAGAACTAGAGGTCATAGTTTGAAGCTTCGTAAGAAAACTTCTTCGCAGGATGTAAGGAAATACTTTTTCAGCGTAAGAGTAGTTGATAATTGGAATTGGCTAAGCGAGGAGGTAGTTAATGCTATCTCAATCCATAGTTTTAAGGACAGGTATGATAAGTATCACTAAGTATAAAATGGAACCGATCAGGCGACGGGAAGGTACGAGCTTTGGGCTCTTTCCCGTAAACACAATTAGGTAATCACATACACCCTTCAAAATGTAAGGTAATGAGAATGGGTACAGGTGCAAGAAGGCCCAAGCTTGACTACTCGGTGGCTGGAGTACAACTTCAAGAGACAGAAAATGAGAGAGATCTAGGAGTAAGCATACCAGAGTCTGTAAATTCATTCATGAATATGTTTGCAGATGATGCAAAGATTGTGAAGAAAGTAAAAAACGAGAACAATGGTAGAGAACTTCAGGAGGATCTAAATAATCTGCATGAGTGGTCAGAAAAGTGGCTAATGAAATTCAATACTTCAAAATGTAAGGTAATGAGAATGGGTACAAGTGCAAGAAGGCCCAAGCTTGACTACTCGGTGGCTGGAGTACAACTTCAAGAGACAAAAAATGAGAGACATCTAGGAGTAAACATACTGGCAGATTTGTCTCCAGAAATACATATAAATGGCATAGTAAGGGCAGCATATGCATTCTTATCAAATGTAAGGGTAGCCTTCAGGCACATGGACAAGGAAATGTTCAGAAATATTTATGTAACCTATGTGAGGCCAAAACTCGAATATGCAGCCCCCTTTTGGAATCCGCACTTGAAAAAGCACATAGCTAAGCTTGAAAAAGTTCAAAGACATGCCACGAAACTGGTGCCAGAAATACGCAATCTCAGTTATGATGAGAGGCTGAGGGAATTAGACTTAGCATCACTGGAAGCTAGAAGAGTGAGGGGGGATATGGTGACAGTCTTTAAATTCCTTCATGGTTATGATAGAGTGGATAGGGATCGATATTTTGATATGGCTGGCTCTAGAACTAGAGGTCATAGTTTGAAGCTTCGTAAGAAAACTTCTTCGCAGGATGTAAGGAAATACTTTTTCAGCGTAAGAGTAGTTGATAATTGGAATTGGCTAAGCGAGGAGGTAGTTAATGCTATCTCAATCCATAGTTTTAAGGACAGGTATGATAAGTATCACTAAGTATAAAATGGAACCGATCAGGCGACGGGAAGGTACGAGCTTTGGGCTCTTTCCCGTAAACACAATTAGGTAATCACAATTAGGTAATCACATACACCCTTCAAAATGTAAGGTAATGAGAATGGGTACAGGTGCAAGAAGGCCCAAGCTTGACTACTCGGTGGCTGGAGTACAACTTCAAGAGACAGAAAATGAGAGAGATCTAGGAGTAAGCATACCAGAGTCTGTAAATTCATTCATGAATATGTTTGCAGATGATGCAAAGATTGTGAAGAAAGTAAAAAACGAGAACAATGGTAGAGAACTTCAGGAGGATCTAAATAATCTGCATGAGTGGTCAGAAAAGTGGCTAATGAAATTCAATACTTCAAAATGTAAGGTAATGAGAATGGGTACAAGTGCAAGAAGGCCCAAGCTTGACTACTCGGTGGCTGGAGTACAACTTCAAGAGACAAAAAATGAGAGACATCTAGGAGTAAACATACTGGCAGATTTGTCTCCAGAAATACATATAAATGGCATAGTAAGGGCAGCATATGCATTCTTATCAAATGTAAGGGTAGCCTTCAGGCACATGGACAAGGAAATGTTCAGAAATATTTATGTAACCTATGTGAGGCCAAAACTCGAATATGCAGCCCCCTTTTGGAATCCGCACTTGAAAAAGCACATAGCTAAGCTTGAAAAAGTTCAAAGACATGCCACGAAACTGGTGCCAGAAATACGCAATCTCAGTTATGATGAGAGGCTGAGGGAATTAGACTTAGCATCACTGGAAGCTAGAAGAGTGAGGGGGGATATGGTGACAGTCTTTAAATTCCTTCATGGTTATGATAGAGTGGATAGGGATCGATATTTTGATATGGCTGGCTCTAGAACTAGAGGTCATAGTTTGAAGCTTCGTAAGAAAACTTCTTCGCAGGATGTAAGGGAATACTTTTTCAGCGTAAGAGTAGTTGATAATTGGAATTGGCTAAGCGAGGAGGTAGTTAATGCTATCTCAATCCATAGTTTTAAGGACAGGTATGATAAGTATCACTAAGTCTAAAATGGAACCGATCAGGAGACGGGAAGGTACGAGCTTTGGGCTCTTTCCCGTAAACACAATTAGGTAATCACAATTAGGTAATCACATACACCCTTCAAAATGTAAGGTAATGAGAATGGGTACAGGTGCAAGAAGGCCCAAGCTTGACTACTCGGTGGCTGGAGTACAACTTCAAGAGACAGAAAATGAGAGAGATCTAGGAGTAAGCATACCAGAGTCTGTAAATTCATTCATGAATATGTTTGCAGATGATGCAAAGATTGTGAAGAAAGTAAAAAACGAGAACAATGGTAGAGAACTTCAGGAGGATCTAAATAATCTGCATGAGTGGTCAGAAAAGTGGCTAATGAAATTCAATACTTCAAAATGTAAGGTAATGAGAATGGGTACAAGTGCAAGAAGGCCCAAGCTTGACTACTCGGTGGCTGGAGTACAACTTCAAGAGACAAAAAATGAGAGACATCTAGGAGTAAACATACTGGCAGATTTGTCTCCAGAAATACATATAAATGGCATAGTAAGGGCAGCATATGCATTCTTATCAAATGTAAGGGTAGCCTTCAGGCACATGGACAAGGAAATGTTCAGAAATATTTATGTAACCTATGTGAGGCCAAAACTCGAATATGCAGCCCCCTTTTGGAATCCGCACTTGAAAAAGCACATAGCTAAGCTTGAAAAAGTTCAAAGACATGCCACGAAACTGGTGCCAGAAATACGCAATCTCAGTTATGATGAGAGGCTGAGGGAATTAGACTTAGCATCACTGGAAGCTAGAAGAGTGAGGGGGGATATGGTGACAGTCTTTAAATTCCTTCATGGTTATGATAGAGTGGATAGGGATCGATATTTTGATATGGCTGGCTCTAGAACTAGAGGTCATAGTTTGAAGCTTCGTAAGAAAACTTCTTCGCAGGATGTAAGGAAATACTTTTTCAGCGTAAGAGTAGTTGATAATTGGAATTGGCTAAGCGAGGAGGTAGTTAATGCTATCTCAATCCATAGTTTTAAGGACAGGTATGATAAGTATCACTAAGTCTAAAATGGAACCGATCAGGAGACGGGAAGGTACGAGCTTTGGGCTCTTTCCCGTAAACACAATTAGGTAATCACAATTAGGTAATCACATACACCCTTCAAAATGTAAGGTAATGAGAATGGGTACAGGTGCAAGAAGGCCCAAGCTTGACTACTCGGTGGCTGGAGTACAACTTCAAGAGACAGAAAATGAGAGAGATCTAGGAGTAAGCATACCAGAGTCTGTAAATTCATTCATGAATATGTTTGCAGATGATGCAAAGATTGTGAAGAAAGTAAAAAACGAGAACAATGGTAGAGAACTTCAGGAGGATCTAAATAATCTGCATGAGTGGTCAGAAAAGTGGCTAATGAAATTCAATACTTCAAAATGTAAGGTAATGAGAATGGGTACAAGTGCAAGAAGGCCCAAGCTTGACTACTCGGTGGCTGGAGTACAACTTCAAGAGACAAAAAATGAGAGACATCTAGGAGTAAACATACTGGCAGATTTGTCTCCAGAAATACATATAAATGGCATAGTAAGGGCAGCATATGCATTCTTATCAAATGTAAGGGTAGCCTTCAGGCACATGGACAAGGAAATGTTCAGAAATATTTATGTAACCTATGTGAGGCCAAAACTCGAATATGCAGCCCCCTTTTGGAATCCGCACTTGAAAAAGCACATAGCTAAGCTTGAAAAAGTTCAAAGACATGCCACGAAACTGGTGCCAGAAATACGCAATCTCAGTTATGATGAGAGGCTGAGGGAATTAGACTTAGCATCACTGGAAGCTAGAAGAGTGAGGGGGGATATGGTGACAGTCTTTAAATTCCTTCATGGTTATGATAGAGTGGATAGGGATCGATATTTTGATATGGCTGGCTCTAGAACTAGAGGTCATAGTTTGAAGCTTCGTAAGAAAACTTCTTCGCAGGATGTAAGGAAATACTTTTTCAGCGTAAGAGTAGTTGATAATTGGAATTGGCTAAGCGAGGAGGTAGTTAATGCTATCTCAATCCATAGTTTTAAGGACAGGTATGATAAGTATCACTAAGTCTAAAATGGAACCGATCAGGAGACGGGAAGGTACGAGCTTTGGGCTCTTTCCCGTAAACACAATTAGGTAATCACAATTAGGTAATCACATACACCCTTCAAAATGTAAGGTAATGAGAATGGGTACAGGTGCAAGAAGGCCCAAGCTTGACTACTCGGTGGCTGGAGTACAACTTCAAGAGACAGAAAATGAGAGAGATCTAGGAGTAAGCATACCAGAGTCTGTAAATTCATTCATGAATATGTTTGCAGATGATGCAAAGATTGTGAAGAAAGTAAAAAACGAGAACAATGGTAGAGAACTTCAGGAGGATCTAAATAATCTGCATGAGTGGTCAGAAAAGTGGCTAATGAAATTCAATACTTCAAAATGTAAGGTAATGAGAATGGGTACAAGTGCAAGAAGGCCCAAGCTTGACTACTCGGTGGCTGGAGTACAACTTCAAGAGACAAAAAATGAGAGACATCTAGGAGTAAACATACTGGCAGATTTGTCTCCAGAAATACATATAAATGGCATAGTAAGGGCAGCATATGCATTCTTATCAAATGTAAGGGTAGCCTTCAGGCACATGGACAAGGAAATGTTCAGAAATATTTATGTAACCTATGTGAGGCCAAAACTCGAATATGCAGCCCCCTTTTGGAATCCGCACTTGAAAAAGCACATAGCTAAGCTTGAAAAAGTTCAAAGACATGCCACGAAACTGGTGCCAGAAATACGCAATCTCAGTTATGATGAGAGGCTGAGGGAATTAGACTTAGCATCACTGGAAGCTAGAAGAGTGAGGGGGGATATGGTGACAGTCTTTAAATTCCTTCATGGTTATGATAGAGTGGATAGGGATCGATATTTTGATATGGCTGGCTCTAGAACTAGAGGTCATAGTTTGAAGCTTCGTAAGAAAACTTCTTCGCAGGATGTAAGGAAATACTTTTTCAGCGTAAGAGTAGTTGATAATTGGAATTGGCTAAGCGAGGAGGTAGTTAATGCTATCTCAATCCATAGTTTTAAGGACAGGTATGATAAGTATCACTAAGTCTAAAATGGAACCGATCAGGAGACGGGAAGGTACGAGCTTTGGGCTCTTTCCCGTAAACACAATTAGGTAATCACAATTAGGTAATCACATACACCCTTCAAAATGTAAGGTAATGAGAATGGGTACAGGTGCAAGAAGGCCCAAGCTTGACTACTCGGTGGCTGGAGTACAACTTCAAGAGACAGAAAATGAGAGAGATCTAGGAGTAAGCATACCAGAGTCTGTAAATTCATTCATGAATATGTTTGCAGATGATGCAAAGATTGTGAAGAAAGTAAAAAACGAGAACAATGGTAGAGAACTTCAGGAGGATCTAAATAATCTGCATGAGTGGTCAGAAAAGTGGCTAATGAAATTCAATACTTCAAAATGTAAGGTAATGAGAATGGGTACAAGTGCAAGAAGGCCCAAGCTTGACTACTCGGTGGCTGGAGTACAACTTCAAGAGACAAAAAATGAGAGACATCTAGGAGTAAACATACTGGCAGATTTGTCTCCAGAAATACATATAAATGGCATAGTAAGGGCAGCATATGCATTCTTATCAAATGTAAGGGTAGCCTTCAGGCACATGGACAAGGAAATGTTCAGAAATATTTATGTAACCTATGTGAGGCCAAAACTCGAATATGCAGCCCCCTTTTGGAATCCGCACTTGAAAAAGCACATAGCTAAGCTTGAAAAAGTTCAAAGACATGCCACGAAACTGGTGCCAGAAATACGCAATCTCAGTTATGATGAGAGGCTGAGGGAATTAGACTTAGCATCACTGGAAGCTAGAAGAGTGAGGGGGGATATGGTGACAGTCTTTAAATTCCTTCATGGTTATGATAGAGTGGATAGGGATCGATATTTTGATATGGCTGGCTCTAGAACTAGAGGTCATAGTTTGAAGCTTCGTAAGAAAACTTCTTCGCAGGATGTAAGGAAATACTTTTTCAGCGTAAGAGTAGTTGATAATTGGAATTGGCTAAGCGAGGAGGTAGTTAATGCTATCTCAATCCATAGTTTTAAGGACAGGTATGATAAGTATCACTAAGTCTAAAATGGAACCGATCAGGAGACGGGAAGGTACGAGCTTTGGGCTCTTTCCCGTAAACACAATTAGGTAATCACAATTAGGTAATCACATACACCCTTCAAAATGTAAGGTAATGAGAATGGGTACAGGTGCAAGAAGGCCCAAGCTTGACTACTCGGTGGCTGGAGTACAACTTCAAGAGACAGAAAATGAGAGAGATCTAGGAGTAAGCATACCAGAGTCTGTAAATTCATTCATGAATATGTTTGCAGATGATGCAAAGATTGTGAAGAAAGTAAAAAACGAGAACAATGGTAGAGAACTTCAGGAGGATCTAAATAATCTGCATGAGTGGTCAGAAAAGTGGCTAATGAAATTCAATACTTCAAAATGTAAGGTAATGAGAATGGGTACAAGTGCAAGAAGGCCCAAGCTTGACTACTCGGTGGCTGGAGTACAACTTCAAGAGACAAAAAATGAGAGACATCTAGGAGTAAACATACTGGCAGATTTGTCTCCAGAAATACATATAAATGGCATAGTAAGGGCAGCATATGCATTCTTATCAAATGTAAGGGTAGCCTTCAGGCACATGGACAAGGAAATGTTCAGAAATATTTATGTAACCTATGTGAGGCCAAAACTCGAATATGCAGCCCCCTTTTGGAATCCGCACTTGAAAAAGCACATAGCTAAGCTTGAAAAAGTTCAAAGACATGCCACGAAACTGGTGCCAGAAATACGCAATCTCAGTTATGATGAGAGGCTGAGGGAATTAGACTTAGCATCACTGGAAGCTAGAAGAGTGAGGGGGGATATGGTGACAGTCTTTAAATTCCTTCATGGTTATGATAGAGTGGATAGGGATCGATATTTTGATATGGCTGGCTCTAGAACTAGAGGTCATAGTTTGAAGCTTCGTAAGAAAACTTCTTCGCAGGATGTAAGGAAATACTTTTTCAGCGTAAGAGTAGTTGATAATTGGAATTGGCTAAGCGAGGAGGTAGTTAATGCTATCTCAATCCATAGTTTTAAGGACAGGTATGATAAGTATCACTAAGTCTAAAATGGAACCGATCAGGAGACGGGAAGGTACGAGCTTTGGGCTCTTTCCCGTAAACACAATTAGGTAATCACAATTAGGTAATCACATACACCCTTCAAAATGTAAGGTAATGAGAATGGGTACAGGTGCAAGAAGGCCCAAGCTTGACTACTCGGTGGCTGGAGTACAACTTCAAGAGACAGAAAATGAGAGAGATCTAGGAGTAAGCATACCAGAGTCTGTAAATTCATTCATGAATATGTTTGCAGATGATGCAAAGATTGTGAAGAAAGTAAAAAACGAGAACAATGGTAGAGAACTTCAGGAGGATCTAAATAATCTGCATGAGTGGTCAGAAAAGTGGCTAATGAAATTCAATACTTCAAAATGTAAGGTAATGAGAATGGGTACAAGTGCAAGAAGGCCCAAGCTTGACTACTCGGTGGCTGGAGTACAACTTCAAGAGACAAAAAATGAGAGACATCTAGGAGTAAACATACTGGCAGATTTGTCTCCAGAAATACATATAAATGGCATAGTAAGGGCAGCATATGCATTCTTATCAAATGTAAGGGTAGCCTTCAGGCACATGGACAAGGAAATGTTCAGAAATATTTATGTAACCTATGTGAGGCCAAAACTCGAATATGCAGCCCCCTTTTGGAATCCGCACTTGAAAAAGCACATAGCTAAGCTTGAAAAAGTTCAAAGACATGCCACGAAACTGGTGCCAGAAATACGCAATCTCAGTTATGATGAGAGGCTGAGGGAATTAGACTTAGCATCACTGGAAGCTAGAAGAGTGAGGGGGGATATGGTGACAGTCTTTAAATTCCTTCATGGTTATGATAGAGTGGATAGGGATCGATATTTTGATATGGCTGGCTCTAGAACTAGAGGTCATAGTTTGAAGCTTCGTAAGAAAACTTCTTCGCAGGATGTAAGGAAATACTTTTTCAGCGTAAGAGTAGTTGATAATTGGAATTGGCTAAGCGAGGAGGTAGTTAATGCTATCTCAATCCATAGTTTTAAGGACAGGTATGATAAGTATCACTAAGTCTAAAATGGAACCGATCAGGAGACGGGAAGGTACGAGCTTTGGGCTCTTTCCCGTAAACACAATTAGGTAATCACAATTAGGTAATCACATACACCCTTCAAAATGTAAGGTAATGAGAATGGGTACAGGTGCAAGAAGGCCCAAGCTTGACTACTCGGTGGCTGGAGTACAACTTCAAGAGACAGAAAATGAGAGAGATCTAGGAGTAAGCATACCAGAGTCTGTAAATTCATTCATGAATATGTTTGCAGATGATGCAAAGATTGTGAAGAAAGTAAAAAACGAGAACAATGGTAGAGAACTTCAGGAGGATCTAAATAATCTGCATGAGTGGTCAGAAAAGTGGCTAATGAAATTCAATACTTCAAAATGTAAGGTAATGAGAATGGGTACAAGTGCAAGAAGGCCCAAGCTTGACTACTCGGTGGCTGGAGTACAACTTCAAGAGACAAAAAATGAGAGACATCTAGGAGTAAACATACTGGCAGATTTGTCTCCAGAAATACATATAAATGGCATAGTAAGGGCAGCATATGCATTCTTATCAAATGTAAGGGTAGCCTTCAGGCACATGGACAAGGAAATGTTCAGAAATATTTATGTAACCTATGTGAGGCCAAAACTCGAATATGCAGCCCCCTTTTGGAATCCGCACTTGAAAAAGCACATAGCTAAGCTTGAAAAAGTTCAAAGACATGCCACGAAACTGGTGCCAGAAATACGCAATCTCAGTTATGATGAGAGGCTGAGGGAATTAGACTTAGCATCACTGGAAGCTAGAAGAGTGAGGGGGGATATGGTGACAGTCTTTAAATTCCTTCATGGTTATGATAGAGTGGATAGGGATCGATATTTTGATATGGCTGGCTCTAGAACTAGAGGTCATAGTTTGAAGCTTCGTAAGAAAACTTCTTCGCAGGATGTAAGGAAATACTTTTTCAGCGTAAGAGTAGTTGATAATTGGAATTGGCTAAGCGAGGAGGTAGTTAATGCTATCTCAATCCATAGTTTTAAGGACAGGTATGATAAGTATCACTAAGTCTAAAATGGAACCGATCAGGAGACGGGAAGGTACGAGCTTTGGGCTCTTTCCCGTAAACACAATTAGGTAATCACAATTAGGTAATCACATACACCCTTCAAAATGTAAGGTAATGAGAATGGGTACAGGTGCAAGAAGGCCCAAGCTTGACTACTCGGTGGCTGGAGTACAACTTCAAGAGACAGAAAATGAGAGAGATCTAGGAGTAAGCATACCAGAGTCTGTAAATTCATTCATGAATATGTTTGCAGATGATGCAAAGATTGTGAAGAAAGTAAAAAACGAGAACAATGGTAGAGAACTTCAGGAGGATCTAAATAATCTGCATGAGTGGTCAGAAAAGTGGCTAATGAAATTCAATACTTCAAAATGTAAGGTAATGAGAATGGGTACAAGTGCAAGAAGGCCCAAGCTTGACTACTCGGTGGCTGGAGTACAACTTCAAGAGACAAAAAATGAGAGACATCTAGGAGTAAACATACTGGCAGATTTGTCTCCAGAAATACATATAAATGGCATAGTAAGGGCAGCATATGCATTCTTATCAAATGTAAGGGTAGCCTTCAGGCACATGGACAAGGAAATGTTCAGAAATATTTATGTAACCTATGTGAGGCCAAAACTCGAATATGCAGCCCCCTTTTGGAATCCGCACTTGAAAAAGCACATAGCTAAGCTTGAAAAAGTTCAAAGACATGCCACGAAACTGGTGCCAGAAATACGCAATCTCAGTTATGATGAGAGGCTGAGGGAATTAGACTTAGCATCACTGGAAGCTAGAAGAGTGAGGGGGGATATGGTGACAGTCTTTAAATTCCTTCATGGTTATGATAGAGTGGATAGGGATCGATATTTTGATATGGCTGGCTCTAGAACTAGAGGTCATAGTTTGAAGCTTCGTAAGAAAACTTCTTCGCAGGATGTAAGGAAATACTTTTTCAGCGTAAGAGTAGTTGATAATTGGAATTGGCTAAGCGAGGAGGTAGTTAATGCTATCTCAATCCATAGTTTTAAGGACAGGTATGATAAGTATCACTAAGTCTAAAATGGAACCGATCAGGAGACGGGAAGGTACGAGCTTTGGGCTCTTTCCCGTAAACACAATTAGGTAATCACAATTAGGTAATCACATACACCCTTCAAAATGTAAGGTAATGAGAATGGGTACAGGTGCAAGAAGGCCCAAGCTTGACTACTCGGTGGCTGGAGTACAACTTCAAGAGACAGAAAATGAGAGAGATCTAGGAGTAAGCATACCAGAGTCTGTAAATTCATTCATGAATATGTTTGCAGATGATGCAAAGATTGTGAAGAAAGTAAAAAACGAGAACAATGGTAGAGAACTTCAGGAGGATCTAAATAATCTGCATGAGTGGTCAGAAAAGTGGCTAATGAAATTCAATACTTCAAAATGTAAGGTAATGAGAATGGGTACAAGTGCAAGAAGGCCCAAGCTTGACTACTCGGTGGCTGGAGTACAACTTCAAGAGACAAAAAATGAGAGACATCTAGGAGTAAACACACTGGCAGATTTGTCTCCAGAAATACATATAAATGGCATAGTAAGGGCAGCATATGCATTCTTATCAAATGTAAGGGTAGCCTTCAGGCACATGGACAAGGAAATGTTCAGAAATATTTATGTAACCTATGTGAGGCCAAAACTCGAATATGCAGCCCCCTTTTGGAATCCGCACTTGAAAAAGCACATAGCTAAGCTTGAAAAAGTTCAAAGACATGCCACGAAACTGGTGCCAGAAATACGCAATCTCAGTTATGATGAGAGGCTGAGGGAATTAGACTTAACATCACTGGAAGCTAGAAGAGTGAGGGGGGATATGGTGACAGTCTTTAAATTCCTTCATGGTTATGATAGAGTGGATAGGGATCGATATTTTGATATGGCTGGCTCTAGAACTAGAGGTCATAGTTTGAAGCTTCGTAAGAAAACTTCTTCGCAGGATGTAAGGAAATACTTTTTCAGCGTAAGAGTAGTTGATAATTGGAATTGGCTAAGCGAGGAGGTAGTTAATGCTATCTCAATCCATAGTTTTAAGGACAGGTATGATAAGTATCACTAAGTCTAAAATGGAACCGATCAGGAGACGGGAAGATACGAGCTTTGGGCTCTTTCCCGTAAACACAATTAGGTAATCACAATTAGGTAATCACATACATACATACATACATATATATATATATATATATATATATATATATATATATATATATATATATATATATATATATATATATGTATATATATATATATATATATATATATATATATATATATATATATATATATATATATATATATATATATATATATATATATATATATATATATACATACATGCATACATACAATGGTAGAGAACTTCAGGAGGATCTAAATAATCTGCATGAGTGGTCGGAAAAGTGGCTAATGAAATTCAATACTTCAAAATGTAAGGTAATGAGAATGGGTACAGGTGCAAGAAGGCCCAAGCTTGACTACTCGGTGGCTGGAGTACAACTTCAAGAGACAAAAAATGAGAGACATCTAGGAGTAAACATACTGGCAGATTTGTCTCCAGAAATACATATAAATGGCATAGTAAGGGCAGCATATGCATTCTTATCAAATGTAAGGGTAGCCTTCAGGCACATGGACAAGGAAATGTTCAGAAATATTTATGTAACCTATGTGAGGCCAAAACTCGAATATGCAGCCCCCTTTTGGAATCCGCACTTGAAAAAGCACATAGCTAAGCTTGAAAAAGTTCAAAGACATGCCACGAAACTGGTGCCAGAAATACGCAATCTCAGTTATGATGAGAGGCTGAGGGAATTAGACTTAGCATCACTGGAAGCTA
>JAXCGZ010007555.1:282500-305000 GCA_037179515.1 Halocaridina rubra | reverse complement strand
ACAAGTGCAAGAAGGCCCAAGCTTGACTACTCGGTGGCTGGAGTACAACTTCAAGAGACAGAAAATGAGAGAGATCTAGGAGTAAACATACTGGCAGATTTGTCTCCAGAAATACATATAAATGGCGTAGTAAGGGCAGCATATGCATTCTTATCAAATGTAAGGGTAGCCTTCAGGCACATGGACAAGGAAATGTTCAGAAATATTTATGTAACCTATGTGAGGCCAAAACTCGAATATGCAGCCCCCTTTTGGAATCCGCACTTGAAAAAGCACATAGCTAAGCTTGAAAAAGTTCAAAGACATGCCACGAAACTGGTGCCAGAAATACGCAATCTCGGTTATGATGAGAGGCTGAGGGAATTAGACTTGCCATCACTCGAAGCTAGAAGAGTAAGGGGGGATATGGTGACAGTCTTTAAATTCCTTCATGGTTATGATAGAGTGGATAGGGATCGATATTTCGATATGACTGGCTCTAGAACTAGAGGTCATAGTTTGAAGCTTCGTAAGAAAACTTGTTTGCAGGATGTAAGGAAATACTTTTTCAGTGTAAGAGTAGTTGATAATTGGAATTCGCTAAGCGAGGAGGTAGTTTATGCTATCTCAATCCATAGTTTTAAGGACAGGTACGATAAGTATCACTAAGTCTAAAAATGGAACCGATCAGGAGACGGGAAGATACGAGCTTTGGGCTCTTTCCCGTAAACACAATTAGGTAATCACACGTCAACACACATTCGTTGTCATAAAAGTTACAGACGGAGTCTTTCTAAAAAGACTTGAAAGGATTAAAAATATGTCGCAGAAATGTTAGAATGATGGAGGAACAAGAGTGAGGATGGAGGGGGGGCTGATCCCTGTTACAGTTTTGGGAGTCGTGGATAAAGGTCCGATTTCTTAAACAGTGTAAACCTAGGATACCATATTGTTAGTTAGGTAGACACACAAATGGATTTCATAAACGCATCTGAGGCGGTTATGTGTATTGCTAGGATCCCGTACGGGATCCTAGCAATACACAGAACCGCCTCAGATGCGTTTATGAAATCCATTTGTGTGTGTCTAGCTAACTAACAATATGGTATCCTAGGTTTACACTGTTTAAAAAATCGGGCCTAAGGTTAAGCTGTGACGCTTGTACTTAGATGCCGATGAAGTTAATTCAAGCTTAAAAAAGCTTAATAATATTAGATGTTTTAGGCACCGGTTTATGTGAAATGATTAGTCCGCACTCGAATGGGGGTGGACAGAGACATGCTGGAGCTGAGGGCTGAAGGTTGCATGCCCTTCCTAACGCCCAGCGGTGGGATTGAACATGTGGCAAACAAGCAAATATATATACAGACAAACAGACAGAAAAAAACACACGTAGTAAATAGACGGATAGAAAGAAGATTTAACTAAACACGTAAATATATGATGCATGGTAAATACCTCAGCAGTCAAGTAAAACTCCTTACTTCCCTATCCTGAGACTGTAGTTCAAGGCTCCTCGTCCTAAGTCAAAATAGATGCACAGCTGAATAATAAAGACAGAAAGAAAAGATATAAATATATAAATCAATAATACAGAAACAATAATAAATAAGAAATAGATTTGAAATGCACCGTTCTCTGTGTGACAAATAGTCCCCATTCGAATGGGGGTGGACACAGACATGTTGGAGCAGCGGGATGAAGCATGGGTGCCCTTTCTAACGCCCCGCGATGGGATCGAACCCACATTAGTCACTTAGCAACTTGCGCACCCTACCACTGAGCTACAGCAGCCCCATAGTATTGCAACATATACCCACATAATGTGAACAAAGACATACATGCACACATACGCAGAAATAAAACAAGTACCAAATAAGCATGCATAAAAAAAAATAATCACATACTCAAGTACGAAAATACATTACATACGCGCAGACACACACATACACACAAAATACATACACACACAAATATATACACAGAAATTGCCATCCAAAATAATAAATATCATGATTCATTAAACACATCAGAAATACATTGAATCATTAACCAGTTCTTGAGATATTTATAGCACATATACGTAGATATACATACGCACACACAAAATCCCTACCCACATCTCATTTGGCCCAACAGTTTATGCAAATTCTTTTACTGTAGAGTTGAGAGGATTAGCGAAAAAGTCCCTAATTTTTTTTTTTTTTTAAATCCTATGTGATGACTAAGAGCGCAAGTGGAGAATTTATCAACGCTTTACGTGTCAATACTTAAGTAAAAACTTAACAACAGAAGCATAGTCGAAATATATATATATATATATATATATATATATATATATATATATATATATATATATATATATATATATATATATATATATATATATATATATATATATATATATATATATATAAGCCATACTTCCCTTAATAGGAGGGGTGGTTCAGTCAAAGGATAAACCTTGACTCTGTCTTCTTTTACGACAACCAGGGAAAACGGAGGTGGTATTCTTGCCCCCCTACATATATATATATATATATATATATATATATATATATATATATATATATATATATATATATATAATATATATATATATATATATATATATATATATATATATATATATATATATATATATATATATATATATATATATATATATATATATATATATTTAAATATATATATTTAAATATATATATTTAAATATATATATTTAAATATATATATTTAAATATATATATATATATATATATATATATATATATATATATATATATATATATATATATATTCAGATACATAGATTGATGGATATAGATAAATAAATAGATACATAGAGACAAAAAGACAGACAGTTAGACAGATAGATAAATAAACAGACATATAGATAGGTGAATAGAATTTTCTTCCTGGGATAATCTTCATCCGGTAACATCGCTGCATAGGTTGCATTTTGTCTTAAGCACAATTCCCATAATAGAAAAATATCCTCAAATGTTTAGTGAATACGGTCCTAAAACATATGGCCGAACTTAAATAATTTATCATCAATTCAAAGGAAAAAAATACATAATTGTTTTTCTCATTATTTTTCCCCTCAGACTTTTATTATTTTGGGGGGAAAAATAGTTTTCCATAACAGCAAAAATAATAATTTTCTTTCTATTCTGCAATACTTTACTATTTGTTTTTTTTAAAAAGCTGCTTTTTTAATGTTTATTCTTTTTTCCTTTTATTATTTTATTTTTCTTCTTTTCCTAATTTTTCAGTGATTCACTTTAATATTTTTATATTTTTTAGTGATTTATCTTAATTTTTCTTAATATTTAATTTACATTTTTAAACAACAATGATTAGTGACTCATTTATTTTTCCTTTCCTTGTCTTTATTGCATTATTTCCTCCTCGTCCTTTTTATTTGTACCTTTTTCATTACCATTTTTCATCTTTCACTATTCCATTTCACTTATTCTTTCTTTTTCTTTATATGTTCCTCTTTCGTATTTATTTATTTTTCATTTATCATTACTTAATTTACATGATTTTTAGCATTGAAGTTTCCTCGCTAAACGAATTCCATTTTTTTTTCTTTATGAGTGTGACGCCGGGACAGGCAGATACTGCCCTCGTTAACAAAAGCCCGGCCACGAGAAAACACCAAGACAAAGGAAAAGAAAAAGGTTAAGGACAAGGCAGAGATGAGGTCATGTCACACAAAGGAAAATGACAAACAGAAAAAAACAGTCAAAGTACAGTGGACCCAGAGATCTTATCCGCTTATGACGAAATAAACATCCAGAAATAGTGAAATAGAGATTGATACATGAAGGAAAGAAATGAAAGGAAATTAATTTGTTTATGACTATCCATCTACATACAGGAGCCATAATCCTCCTTATAAGGGGGGTGGCTGAGTCAAAGCGAAACCTAAACTCTTTGTGAAAGAAAAGTACGGCGGCGAAGGTTTCCCAATCCCACGATTCGCAACATTTAGTCGACTTTTACAACAAGCAGGGGAACAAGAAGGAAATATATAAGTAGTGATGACATGATAACGCAATGATGAATCGCAGCAATAGTGATGATAATATGAAGTGGTAACGGGAAGATGTAACTGTGGTGATAGGTGAGTTGATACACGAAGTTAGGAAAATTAAAACTGTACGTGATGATAAAAAAAAATGCAAAAGTAATGACATATTCAGTTAATGGTGACTGGGGAAAAAAATGGTGCGTCAAAGAAGTCATGAATGCATGGTACTCACTGAAGGATGAGTGAAGACTGCCTCATTTATACAAATAATAATAATAATAATAATAATAAATAATAATAATAATAATAATAATAATAATAATAATAATAATAATAATAATAAAACACCATTTCATATGTAACAAGTAGTATCCAATCGAAAAGGGGTGGAGACAGGCAAGGTGGAGCAGGAGAACTAAGACTGGATGCCCTTCATAACACCCTGCGGTGGGATCGAACCAGCGTTAGTTCTTTCCTACTTGCGCGCTCTACCACTGAGATACAACAGCCCCTAAACAAATAATAAAAATAATCAAGGCAAACAAATCACACATCTTCCCAACAAACAAAGAGAACAAAAACAGAGCTCCAGAAAAAATAGTAATCTCATTTTCGACAAACTGAGCTTGGCAACAGGTGTATTTTTTTTTTCTTCGTCTTCTTCTTTACAGTATTTTCTATTTTTCTTCTCTTTTTCCTCTTTATAGTATTTTCTAATTTTCTTCTTTATAGTATTTACAATTTCTCTTCTTTCCTACAGTATTTTCTAGTTTTTTTTATTTTCTATTGTTTGCCATTTTTATCTTTCAGTTTTTTACAGACGTTGCTTGCTCTCGTTTTCTTCTCATATATTTTATTATCATTTTTGTCTTTGTTTGTTTTTCTAAGCCGTGGATTCAGAGGTTTTAAACAATGTTTCCGGCAGCAGTCCACAAATTCCAAAACATATATTCGTTTTTCTTGGAACCGCGGTAAAGCAATGGTTAGAGCAACCGACTCAGGAAGTGACAAACTAAAAATTGAGCTAACAGCAGAGTGTTAGGAAGGGCATCCAGCCTTAATTTCCCATCTCCAACATTTCTGTGGCCACCCCCCCCCCCCGTAACAGTGACACACGGCAAGGATTTTTTTTTTTCACCTAAATTATTCGCCAGGTAAGTTAGCTAAGCAGAGTATATTTCTAGGTCTTCATTACTTTGACTCTTCTTTCAGCCTATCTTTTTCTTACAGTTTATCATACTTTTATTTCTACCTTGTCCTTAAAATTGCTATTTTTTTTTCTTCTTTTTAATGTCTTCCTAGCGAAGGTGCAAGATGAGGGTAATTTTCTTTCCCTGTCCCGGTGTCATTCTCATAAATAAACAACGCATAAGTGCACGCAGATGGGTGTGCAAATGCGTATGTGTGTGTGAGTAGTTGTCTTCTAAGTATCTTCATGAAAAAGCACAATGGGAAGATCCCCGAATCCTAGTCACACAAACTCGGCTGAATAACGGCTATAATCCTCCTATGATATTGCCCTCATCGGTCCCGAGCAACAAGAAAAAATAAAGGGATGGGGAGTATTGTGATTTGTCAGATGTGAAGGCATAATAAGAGATGTGAAACGAATATGCTTTTGCCTAGGTAACACTTCTCCACATGTGCATATTTCAATACTAAAACTAATAATAAATAATAATAATAATAATAATAATAATAATAATAATAATAATAATAATAATAATAATAAAGGCATTTATGTTTACGTACGTGCATGAATACCTGAAGTTCGTGTATTAGTGAATTAAGAAAAAGAATACAAATTATATACTAGCAGACAAATAAGCCGACATACAAAAACAGACAGATAACTACATACATACATATCCGATAGATTGACAGAAAAGACAGACAAATAGAGAGACAGACAGATACAGCAAGAGCCAGTATTTGAACATAAATTGCTGACTTCAGCATTCAACAATATGTTCAGTATATATATATTTTTTTTTTTAATCCCATTGCGGGAACACCGTGGGATGAGCACGTGCCTGTTTCAGAGGTTTTCATTATTGTTAGGATATTAGGCACTTCTCTCTCTCTCTGGTGTATTTAAGATTGTATATATGTACGCATAAATCAGCTAATATTCACTTTTATTCGTGTGCATGTATGTATGTATTCATGTCTATATGGCAATAACATATATATTTTCAACGTGTATGTATATAGTATAAACATTTATGTAACTCATAGTTGTGTTAAATTATGTCCGTGTTTTATGTAATAATGTATGTATGTATGTATGTATGTACATGTATGCATGCATGCATGCATGTACGTATGTATGTATGCATGCATGTATGTGTATGTATATGCATGTATGTATACTTGCAAACATGTAGAAATGTTGGCTTTAATGCATACATGTACTTCTGTAATCCTGTATGTTATAGTGTTCGCGTTTATATACATCAGTATGTAATTAAAAAAATAAACGCATATACGTATATATGTATGCATAGTAGTCACCGTGGCTCAAGCGGTAGCGTCCGCGACTCTGAGGCTTCAGGTCGAGGGCTCGCGCCCCGTCACGGTCTGAGGTTAGCAAGGGCATGCACTCAGGGTAACGATTATATCTGATAAAACAAGTCCTTCGCAAGAAGACAACTGCCCTAGCCCTTGGTAGAAAAGGGAGTCCGTGACGTAAAACCGGCACAACGTATATATGTACGCATGTACCTATTAATACCTGCATGAATGAAAGCGCTTCAATATACAT
The DNA here is from genome assembly GCA_037179515.1 of Halocaridina rubra. NCBI lineage: Eukaryota > Metazoa > Arthropoda > Malacostraca > Decapoda > Atyidae > Halocaridina > Halocaridina rubra. The sequence continues at coordinate 298,215 of JAXCGZ010007555.1, read as the reverse complement.
GAATGTGCTTATGTATGAATATACATATTTATGCAGCCTCACCCCTGTTCGCATTATTTTTCACTGACAGATGCAAAATATACAGTCAGCTGCCATTATTTACAAATCCAAAACTTTTAACAGCTGTTTCCGAAGATGAAAATCCGATTAAGATAAAAAATAAAATAAAATACAACGAAAAATCTCATTCAGATTTACTACATGCGAATATATAATAATAATAACAATAATAATAATAATAATAATAATAATAATAATAATAATAATAATAATAATAATGATAATGATGATGATAGTAATAATAATTATAATAATAATAATAATAATAATAATAATAATAATAATAATATAATCTTCTACGCAGTACCTATACTTAAATAAGACTGTCCAGGACAGTTCGATGTTAAGTCTTCCTTCAGTTACGGTTCTCTTTCTATGCCTACATCAACACCGAATATTCTTGGATATTCGTTACACATCTGTTACTATCCCTTCACATCTGATAAGTCACAATACACTCCCCATCTCTGTTTCTCTCTATGTTTTCTTCATGCCCAGCCCCGATGAGGGGAGATTTATTTATTTATTTATTTTGCCCCTCCTGGTGTCCCAATCATAAAAAAAAAAACCTAATGCTGTAGCTCTTAACCTATTTTCAATCACAACCGAATCAAATGCACTATATGAATAATAATAAATAAATACAATGACATAACTACCATCACAAACCACAGCGTTTTCACATGCTAATGAATTATGATAACTTAAATAAAAAAAAAAATTCTTATTACTGCTATACATATCCGAGCATAGTCAGTTCTGGGACATGGTGAGAAGACGAAAATGAGATGGTTTGGGCATGTGCTCAGGAGGGATGAGTGAAATGTTGGGAGAGGGATGCTGAGGGTGGAGCTGCCGGGCAGGAAGGATAAGAGGTAGGCCAAAGATGAGGTTTATGAATGTGGTGTGGGAAGACATGAGGGTGCGTGATGAGACAGAAGAGAACGCTGGAGATATGGCCATATGGAGATGATCAGTCTGCTGTGGCGAGTTCTGACGGAGAAGCCGAAAGCTTTAATGATAGCCAGCTCAGGTTACATTTGTTTTAAGGGCGCAAACTCTATATTACTATATAAATTTTTCATATCTACAACTTATTACTAGGAGTAAAAGAACGTACAAGCATGTGAGGTTTACCCTGTCAACTGAACAGGCTAACTAAATACACCAACACATGTGTGAGAGTATAAGTGGTTTGTAAACCCAAAGTCATTTTTGGACACCCTTGTCACCCCACCATGATAGGAAAGTACACCATTACATGTAAGAGAGAGCCAATGTATGTATGTAATTACCTAATTGTAATTACCTAATTGTGTTTACGGGAAAGAGCCCAAAGCTCGCATCTTCCGTCTCCCGATCGGTTGCATTTTATACTTAGTGATACTTATCATACCTGTCCTTAAAACTATGGATTGAGATAGCATTAACTACCTCCTCACTTAGCGAACTCCAATTATCAACTACTCTTACACTGAAAAAGTATTTCCTTACATCCTGCAAAGAACTTTTCTTACGAAGCTTCAAACTATGACCTCTAGTTCTAGCGCCTGCCATATCAAAATATCGATCCCTATCCACTCTATCATAACCATGAAGGAATTTAAAGACTGTCACCATATCCCCCCTCAATCTTCTAGCTTCGAGTGATGGTAGGTCTAATTCCCTAAGCCTCGCATCATAACTGAGATTGCGTATTTCTGGCACCAGTTTCGTGGCATGTCTTTGAACTTTTTCAAGCTTAGCTATGTGCTTTTTCAAGTGTGGATTCCAAAAGGGGGCTGCATATTCGAGTTTTGGCCTCACATAGGTTACATAAATATTTCTGAACATTTCCTTGTCCATGTTCCTGAAGGCTACCCTTACATTTGATAAGAATGCATATGCTGTCCTTCCTATGCCATTTATATGTATTTCTGGAGACAAATCTGCCAGTATGTTTACTCCCAGATCTCTCTCATTTTCTGTCTCTTGAAGTTGTACTCCAGCCACCGAGTAGTCAAGCTTGGGCCTTCTTGCACTTGTACCCATTCTCATTACCTTACATTTTGAAGTATTGAATTTCATTAGCCACTTTTCTGACCACTCACGCAGACTATTTAGATCTTCCTGAAGTTCTCTACCATTGTTCTCGTTTTTTACTTTCTTCACAATCTTTGCATCATCTACAAACATATTCATGAATGAATTTACAGACTCTGGTAGGTCATTTACATATACAAGGAACAAAAGTGGCCCTAAAACTGAACCCTGTGGAACTCCACTACTAACTCTTCTCCATTCAGACACTGAGTGTCTTACTCTGACCCTCTGTTCCCTTCCTTCTAAGTAAGTTTTTATCCATTCCAAGATATTTCCACCTATTCCAGCCATTGCTTGCAGTTTCCTAATAAGTCTCCCATGTGGAACAGGGTCAAACGCTTTCTGGAAGTCTAGGAATATGCAATCTGCCCGGCCCTCTCTTTCCTGTAAGATTTGGCTTACCTCATAAAATTCTAATAAGTTTGTTACTGCTGATCTACCTTCTCTAAAGCCATGTTGCCTCACTGACAAAAAGTTGAAGGATTCCAAGTGAAGAGAGATATGTTTCTTTAGTAGTTTCTCCATAACTTTGCAAACTATGCTGGTCAAGGAAACTGGTCTATAGTTCAGAGCCGTATCCCTCCTTCCCTTTTTGAAGATAGGTATCACATTTGCTTGTTTCCAGCGTCTTGGAATCTCCCCTGACTCCAGTGACTTTTTAAATATGATACCCAGTGCCGCTGATATTGAGTTTGTGCATCTTTTAAGTACATGAGGAGATATGTCATCAGGACCTGTAGGTTTATGAACATCTAAATCCATCAGCGCTTTGCATACCTCTGTGGCTGTAAGGTGGGTGTTCTCTAATATCGGCCCTTGAGCTAATATCTCTGCAATCTGAGGGGGTGGGGTATTTTCTACTGTAAATACTGACTGAAACTCCTTGTTCAATTCTTTGCAGATCTCTTCATCCGTCTCAGTGATGCTTCCATCCGCTCTCTTTAGCCTTAAAACCTGTTCTTTTACCTTCAGTTTTCCTCTGATAAAGCTGTGGAAAAGCTTGGGATTTTCTGTAGTCTTCCTGGTGATGTCCCTCTCATAGTCTCTCTCTGCCTCTCTCCTTTTACTTAGGTAGTCATTTTCAGCTCTTTTGTAGCCTTGCCAGGCTTTTATGTTTTTTCTCCTCCTATACCTTTTCCAGCATTTGTCTCTCTACTCCTTAGCTCTTTTACACTCATTATCGAACCATTTTTCTCTGGCATGAATAACACCTACTCTGGTGACAGGTATGCAGCAATCTACTATCTTCCCATATTTCTCACAAATGATGTCATACATTTCTTGTACAGATTTGTTGTAAAATAAGATTCTCCAGTCAATAAGTGCAAAAAGCTCATTCATTTTGATGTAATATCCTTTCGGATAGTTCCTCCTCATGTCCTCGGTGCCTCTACTCTCAAGCAGAATATCTTCAATGATATACTCCATCAACAACACACACTGGTAAGAATACAGTACATACAGTATATTTTACAACTGAGACAAGAAAACCCTTAAGAAATGAAGCAAATATACTATAGCCATTGGGTGAACAAAACAACTCAGCTTAGTGCCAGTGTCAAGAGTGGATAAAAGATGAGGGTTGGTGTCAGGAAAGACATCCGGCCGTAAAACATCTGAGCCATTACTAGCAGCAAGCTCAAAGTGACCAGTGAATAACAGTGACCCATTTGAATAAAGTATTAGTTCCAGATGAAGGAGACAGCATCACGTTCACTTACTTACGATTTGTGTCACTATTAGTCCCCATTAGCGTTGGACACAAATGGATTGAAGCTTGGGGCTTAAGGCTTGATGCCCTTCCTATCGTCCCGCCGTAGGCTTGAACGTGGGTCCGTTACCTCACAAGTAGAGCATTTAGCGGTTACGCTACGGCGGTCCCCAAGAAGAAAGCAACAGATAAAAGGTAATATTGAGAAACAGAAATACCTGTAAAGGTACAATAACGATAATAATATCAATACAATTAGCTGAGAGAGAGAGAGAGAGAGAGAGAGAGAGAGAGAGAGAGAGAGAGAGAGAGAGAGAGAGAGAGAGAGAGAGAGAGAGAGAGAGAGAGAGAGAGAATGTGTAATGAATGCAAATGACAAACAAAAGCAATGAACCAGCTCGCGTTAACTACCTCTAAGAGAGGAAGAACTCTCTCTCTCTCTCTCTCTCTCTCTCTCTCTCTCTCTCTCTCTCTCTCTCTTGAACTATTTCTTCCTGGTTCACAAAACAATATTTCATGCGCTTCAGTACTTTACTTCTAAAAGGAAGTTGTGTCGCTGTAGATATAAATAAAACTAAAATATGACACTCACACTTCAAAAATAATCTCTATTTCTCAGTGACAAATCACAAAATAATCTATAGTTATCTATCTCTCTATTTATCTATCAATAGATATGTGCATATGTTAATACACAGCTATCAAGAATACATACATACATATATATATATATATATACACACACACACACACACACACACAACAATAGGGAAATATTGTTGAGAAAAAAAAGTCTAAAAGACCTTCAAGAATGCAAAGAAGTGTTCATTAGACGATACAGAACACAGGAAGAGATGGGAAAGATCAAAAACTTGTTGCAAGAGGCAAGAAGGTTAAATGATGAAAGAAATGAAGAAGAGAAGAAAAATTTTCGTTACGGAATACTTCCAGACAAAGGGGAGATAAAGAAGATAATGACAGAAGATCAGGGGATGGGGCCTCATTAAGATTGTTATACACAAATGCTGATGGAGTAGCTGGTAAGGCAGTAGAATTAAAAGATAGGATTCACAACAGTAAGGCAGATATAGTAGCAATTACAGAGACTAAGTTGAGTGAGGACATAAACAGTGTCACAGTTTTTCCTAAGGGCTTCAGAATACTAAGGGTCGAAAGATCTGAGAGGACTGGTGGAGGGATAGCACTGCTCATAAGTGAGAGGATTCAAGTTGAAGAGATAAACTTGGCTATAGAAAGTGAGTTCAGGGAATTTCTTGTTGCTCGCATAAATACTGGGTCAGAGAGCATTATAATAACTGTTGTATACAACCCACCAAGGAACCAAAATAGGCTTGAAATTTATGAGGAAAGTCATATAGGTACGATTGAAGTCATAAACTCAGTTGTTAACATGGCGCGGGAGAAAAAATGTAGGATTTTGATTATGGGAGACTTTAATCATAAAGAGATAGATTGGATAAATCTTGACCCACACAGTGGTGAGGACTCCTTTGGGGCAAGATTCCTAGATTGCGTACAAGGGAATTTCCTACACCAACATGTAATGGAACCAACAAGAGCCAGGGGTGGGGATGAGCCATCACTACTTGATCTGGTGTTCACAGATAATGTGTTGGATATTGAAAATATTGAGTATGAACCACCAATTGGAAAGAGTGACCACTGTGTGTTGTTGATGGAGTATATCATTGAAGACATTCTTCCTGAGAGTAGAGGCACTGAGGACATGAGGAGGAACTATCAGAAAGGAGATTACATCAAAATGAATGAGCTTTTTGCAGTTATTGACTGGAGAACCTTATTTTACAATAAATCTGTACAAGAAATGTATGACATCTTTTGTGAGAAATATGGGAAGATTGTAGAATGCTGCATACCTGTCACCAAAGTAGGTGTAATTCATGCCAGAGAGAAATGGTTCGATAATGGGTGTAAAAGAGCTAAGGAGTGGAGAGACAAATGCTGGAAAAGGTATAGGAGGAGAAAAAACATAAATGCCTGGCAAACCTACAAAAGAGCAAGAAATGACTACCTAAGCAAAAGGAGAGAGGCAGAGAAAGATTATGAGAGGGACATCACCAGGAAGGCGAAAGAAAATCCCAAGCTTTTCCACAGCTTTATCAGAGGAAAACTGAAGGTAAAAGAACAGGTTTTAAGGCTAAAGAGAGCGGATGGAAGCATCACTGAGACGGACGAAGAGATCTGCAAAGAATTGAACAAGGAGTTTCAGTCAGTATTTACAGTAGAAAATACCCCACCCCCTCAGATTACAGTGATAGAAGCCCAAGGGCCGGTATTAGAGAACATCAACCTTACAGCCACAGAGGTATGCAAGGCGCTGATGGATTTAGATGTTCATAAAGCTACAGGTCCTGATGACATATCCCCTCATGTGCTTAAAAAATGCGCAAACACAATATCAGTGGCACTAAGTATCATATTTAAGGAGTCATTGGAGTCGGGGGAGATTCCAAGATGCTGGAAACAAGCAAATGTGATACCTATCTTCAAAAAGGGAAGGAGGGATACGGCTCTGAACTATAGACCAGTTTCCTTGACCAGCATAGTTTGCAAAGTTATGGAGAAACTACTAAGGAAACATATCTCTCTTCACTTGGAATCCTTCAACTTTTTGTCAGTGAGGCAACATGGCTTCAGAGAAGGAAGATCAACAGTAACAAACTTATTAGAATTTTATGATGAGGTAAGCCAAATCTTACAGGAAAGAGAGGGCTGGGCAGATTGCATATTCCTAGACTTCCAGAAAGCGTTTGACACTGTTCCACATGGGAGACTTATTAGGAAGCTGCAATCAATGGCTAGAATAGGTGGAAATGTCTTGGAATGGATAAAAACTTACTTAGAAGGAAGGGAACAGAGGGTTAGAGTAAGACACTCAGTGTCTGATTGGAGAAGAGTTAGTAGTGGAGTTCCACAGGGTTCAGTTTTAGGGCCACTTTTGTTCCTTGTATATGTAAATGACCTACCAGAGTCTGTAAATTCATTCATGAATATGTTTGCAGATGATGCAAAGATTGTGAAGAAAGTAAAAAACGAGAACAATGGTAGAGAACTTCAGGAGGATCTAAATAATCTGCATGAGTGGTCAGAAAAGTGGCTAATGAAATTCAATACCTCAAAATGTAAGGTAATGAGAATGGGTACAAGTGCAAGAAGGCCCAAGCTTGACTACTCGGTGGCTGGAGTACAACTTCAGGAGACAGAAAATGAGAGAGATCTAGGAGTAAACATATTGGCAGATTTGTCTCCAGAAATACATATAAATGGCGTAGTAAGGGCAGCATATGCATTCTTATCAAATGTAAGGGTAGCCTTCAGGCACATGGACAAGGAAATGTTCAGAAATATTTATGTAACCTATGTGAGGCCAAAACTCGAATATGCAGCCCCCTTCTGGAATCCGCACTTGAAAAAGCACATAGCTAAGCTTGAAAAAGTTCAAAGACATGCCACGAAACTGGTGCCAGAAATACGCAATCTCGGTTATGATGAGAGGCTGAGGGAATTAGACTTGCCATCACTCGAAGCTAGAAGAGTAAGGGGGGATATGGTGACAGTCTTTAAATTCCTTCATGGTTATGATAGAGTGGATAGGGATCGATATTTCGATATGGCTGGCTCTAGAACTAGAGGTCATAGTTTGAAGCTTCGGAAGAAAACTTGTTTGCAGGATGTAAGGAAATACTTTTTCAGTGTAAGAGTAGTTGATAATTGGAATTCGCTAAGCGAGGAGGTAGTTAATGCTACCTCAATCCATAGTTTTAAGGACAGGTATGATAAGTATCACTAAGTCTAAAAATGGAACCGATCAGGAGACGGGAAGATACGAGCTTTGGGCTCTTTCCCGTAAACACAATTAGGTAATCACAATTAGGTAATCACACACACACACACATATATATATATATATATATATATATATATATATATATATATATATATATATATATATATATATATATATATATATATATATATATATATATATATATATATATATATATATATATAAACACATTCACCCATAAATACGTACATACACATACATACATATATACATACATACATACATACATCCATACATACATACAAAACAAGTATCGAAAATTATATTAGCTGATATAAACACAATAACAGTTCCAGAATTAATGGATTCGATTTTTATTATTCCTCTAACGATATATGCATTGGTTGCTGAATATGCAAGAAATAATGCAGTTGGAACACAACACTCTGTGCATCGCTGACTGTCGTATGAATTTTGGACTTCCATTTGAACTCACACTTTGTAAGATGACTGGGTTATCTCACCGTTTGTCACCACTGACGTAATGTTAAATTACTATGTTATAATTATTAGTACCAGACGGGTACAAGGTAAGAATGGACAAGCAGTGATTCCTTTGCTTATATTCATTCTAGAGTACAACACAACTTCGACACCTCAATGCCCCCACCCTATGACTATCACAATCTATGATCTATTCGTGCCCCTGGCAAAGTTCTAACTAACTGTCTCTGCCCTGGGTGGCTCTTGAAATACCCCCAGGGGCAGGGCGTGGCTTGACATCCAATTCTGCCAATGAAATCAAGTGACATCTAGTCCTGCCAATCAACGCCAGGTTCAAAGTGGAATCCCGCCTACTTCCGGGGAGGAGCTATTGGGCATCTCTCCAGGGCATGTACTTACGTACGGGCCACATGTTTATGTTTCTTGAGGTTTAGGAAATGGCTAACTTCCTGGCCTTTCCTGCCCTTCTCCAGGTTCCGGTCATATATCTCCTTGACACTTTCTACAAACATTGTAATAAAATATCTGTGCCCTCGACCAACCGTTACCCCTCAAGATTTGTTACAAGTTTCAGATTCTGGCTTCAGCATGACGGACTGGCTTCAGCATGACGGAAGTCATACGACATGACATTGCAAACTGTTCTCTGTTTGAACATCGGAAACACATAAATAAAATATATAATAAAAAGCAGGCAGGATATATATATATATATATATATATATATATATATATATATATATATATATATATATATATATATATATATATATATATATATATATATATATATATATATATATATATATATATATTATATATATATATATATATATATATATATATATATATATATATATATATATATATATATATATATATATATCAAAAACTCGAAATATACGTAGTTATAAATTATATCCGCAACAATAAAATCAATAAACGAGTTATATATTAATAAATAACTATGAAAAATAAATTTATATTATACATATGATATCTGACTAGTGGACGGGGAATAATGAGCAAGGTATCTTTAATCTAAAATATATAATGAAGATAAGTAACCAAACACTACTACAGTTTTACTGTAGTGTGTGTGTGTGTGAGATCCTATTTCCTAAACAACAGTGCCCCAACTCTATGACATACGTATCTTAACTGTCTCAAAGCTTGGATGTAAAATTATTTTGGACAAACATTCTAAGTTGTTAAATGCAACTTAACCTAGTACCAAAATAACCAATAAAGTATTTAACAAACGAAGCTCGGTCCCATCTACTCAAATTGTCGTATGACTTCCTGAGCGGAAACGGTTGGTCGAGGGCACGGATATTTTATTACAATGTTTGTAGAAAGTGCCAAGGAGATATATGACCGGAACCTGGAGAAGGGCGAGAAAGGACAGGAAGTTAGCCATTTCCTAAACCACAAGAAAACATAAACTTGTGTTTCGTACGCAGGAACCTGCCCAGGAGAAATGCCCAATAACTCCTCCCCGGAAGTAGGTGGGATTCCACTTTGAACCTGGCGCTGATTAGCTAGGACTAGATCTGACTGATTTCATTGGAGAATTGGATGTAAGCCACGCCCTGCCCCTGGGGGTATTTAAAGAGCCACCCAGGGCAGAGACAGTTAGTTAGAACATTGCCAGGGGCACGAATAGATCATAGATTGTGATAGTCATAGGGTGGGGGCCTAGGGGCATAGGGGCATTGAGGCGTCGAGGTTGTGTTGTACTCTAGAATAAATATAAGTAAAGGAACTACTGCTTGTCCATTCTTACCTTGTACCCATCAGGTACTAACATTTCCAACCTTGTAACCACGCTACCATAATTATAAATACATATATACGTAGGAGGAAAAAGCCCTACGTCAGTGGTGTCATTAGATGGGATAAACAAAACCAATACGACAGTGGTGACAAGCGGTGAGATAACCCAATCATCTTACAAAGTGTGAATTCAAGTGGAGGTCTAAAACCTCCACGTCAGTGGTGACGCTCGGTGAGATAATAATAAAACCTCCACGTCAGTGGTGGCATACGGTGGAATAGCTATATCCACTACGTCAGTGGTGGCAGTGCGGTACGATCTTCACGTGTGAAAAAAAAAAAAAAAAAAAGAAACATACGAAGAGACAGGTGAATGCCAGTGCAGACCCGTGCAGAGAAAATAAGAATGGCAAAAGCAGAAATCCAACATCTCCCAATTCAAGAAATGAGTGACGAGGCCAACCACCGGAGAATTCTCGAACTGGAGAAACAAGTGCGGCGCCTACAAGCACGCGCCGACGCCGCTCCGTCGAGAAGGAACTTGGCCGACGCCGACAGCGAAACCGACGCCTCAAACATCGACGAACAGCCGGCCGCTCCGAACCCCGTGGTGACACAGGGAACGCAGCAGGCCCAGCCCCCACCCTGTGCCCTGGTTGTAAAGACGCCTCGAGTCAAGAATTCACTTTTATACCTCGACGGCGCAAATGTAAAAGACCGTGAATGTCCGTCCATAATTCCCGCGACCGACTTCCTGAAATACTTGGGTCTGCGGATGAGAAGTGACGAGTGGTCAAATAGAAAATATTATAAAACTTTGAAGGAACTATTTCTAAGATATTTCTTAGTAAGCCGAAGTGTGACCGGAGCATTGAGTGAAAATGCCCATTACAAGAGGTATAAGTTGCCGGATCCGACCAAGAAGACGGCGATTCGACGATTTTACGCGAAGAGGAGAAGGAAAACCCGCTCCTTCCTTGCCTTCTGCCATGAAGTTTTTCAGGACCACCTCCTTAAAATAAGCTAAGTACTTGTGATCTGTATCCAGTGAGTAATGGGACAATTAGTAAAAGAAATTGAGGTCGGTGGACGCCGCCATTTTATCTTGTAGTTATGCTTTGACTCAGCCAACCCGCTTATAAGGGGTGTGGCGCTTAATAAGTTGATAAAAGTAGAATTTCTGTACCCATTACTAACATGGATAATTTGTACTAATAGCTATAAGCAGTAATAAACTCCGTTTTTTGTTATAATTTGAGTAATGTAAAGAATTTGCGTTGGAAGTGCGTTCCATTTATTTGTATTAATGCTTAGATTGAATTTTAAGAACGCGAATGTATCGATTTTTTTAATTGACAAATTTAATGCACGTGAAATCATTGTTACAGTCTATTAATCTCTAAAGCGTAAGAATTATAGTGAGAAATATACGTGCATCTGCTTTTGAGAGTTTCATAGACCACGTGTGGTTTTCGAGAAAGGAATGCGGAAGTGACCATTCGATCTCCCAACCTCGTTATTGTGAATCTGTAGTAATTGTACTGAGCTTTGATATTTTAAAGTACGTGTAAAATCATTGTTATATTAATTTCTTAAAGCGTAAGAAATCGAGTGTTACGATTGCGCCTGTTTTTAAGTTTTTTTTCTTTTTTTGTTTGTTTTTTATCCGCGGGAGTAATGTTTTAGCGAGAGAAAGACATAAACGACAGATCGTTCTTTTTGTGTTATGATGAAGGGAATTAATATTACGATACGTGTGTGGCATGTTCTTTTTGAAGAATAAGAAATTTCGTGATATTAGTTAGAGATGAGTTTTTTTAATTTCACGCTATGCAGGTGAAAGTAACAGTAAATTAGAGTAGTTTGTGCTGTCCTAGAATAGGGAAGGTTTTTCAGTGTCACCCGAACGTAGCTTCAAGGGAGTAGAATGTTTGTTTGTTCGTTAGAATGGGACCTAGGACTGGGTGAGGAGGTCTGTGACCGCACGGCTCAGCCGAGATTTCACCTTTACTCTTCTTCAGAGAGACCGGGAAAGGAAAACCAACATGTTGTAAATAAAAAGGGAATTTTACAGAAAGGGGACGATTGTTTTGTAAGTGATGCAGCGAGTGAGGCAGAGAACGAGTATGAATGACTGGGGGTATAATGGGGGGGGGGGGTTGCTCTAGGGGGTGAAATCGCGGAAAGCACCGTTAGGAAGCATGATTGGGGAGTCTGCGAGGATCGTTCCCCTGCTCCGCCAGGTCCTTCTGCATGCCATATCAGAGTGTATTTATGGGAGGTGATGCGCTGTTGCAATATCTAGTGAGGGATATGGATGAGAAGGTAATTCTCCACCTGCCCAGATATGGTTGAAATGCCGAGTTTGTTTTATTTTTGTTTTGTCCCCTACTCCGCCATTGAGATTATTATTCGATTTCCGAGAGATTCCAAGATAGATGTTACGTGATAAAGGACGTGAATCTATGAATGATTCTTTATTTTCTTTGCTAGCTGCAGTATATACATTATTTGTCTGAAGAGATATGTTAGATTGATAAAGTAAAACTTTGCGAGTTTTAGCCATGATAATGTTTTATCAAAATTATTTCGGCTTGGTCATAAAGAAAGAGTGAGAGCTGACACGAAATGACAACAAGAATGTTACACAGCTGTATCCCGTATTTGAGAGAGCAGATATAAGTTAAATTCGAGATAGTAAAAGAAGATATATATTTTATGTTTGAAATGTTTATGTACAACTCCGTGCGAGATTTGGAAGTTTAAGCAAAATGTATTCCTTACTGTTGATAATGAGATATACTTTTGTTTTTATTATTGCATACACAGAGATAGACTTTTTATATTCTTAGATACCCGTTTTTGTTATAGTTCTTTTTGTATTGAAGAAATCTTTAAAATCTTACTTAAAGGATTCTGAGAAGATTATCTAGAGATAACCATGGTTAATCCCTATCATTTTCATGAATTTTAGATTACAATCGGGCTAATTAAAGATAATTGAGATTATTAGAGATTATTTGCTGAGTTTTAAAGTTAAAATTAATGACACTTAAGTCCTTTTTAAGAAGTTGTTAAGAGAAGGATATTTGTACTTTTGTTGATAATAGTAGGGATACTGTCACATATGATTTTAGTTTTTTTTTTGTTTTAATTTCATCAGTGATTTATAGCATGAAAAGAGAGAGATTGTCATTATAGACAAGGATGTGTATGCTGTTACAGTAAAGTCCTTATCAAGATTAAACAGAGAGGAATGGATTTATGCTTCGACAGTTTTGCAGTTGTACACTAAGTTCTTTTTGCTTTCGTTTTTTTAATCAGGAATGAGAATAGCCGCTGACAATAAACATAAGACTCTATCGATAGTCATTGCTAACGTTGTTCACGTTCATTTGTTTATTTATTTTATTATTAGAGATACTCTGCGACACTTTTTTATTTTCAGTACAAGTTAAAAGGACAGAGGCCCAGCTCAGCTGACTTGCGAGTGAAAACCGCAACGTATTCCACGGTCACTCTACCTCTCTCTCTCTCTCTCTCTCTCTCTCTCTCCTACCTTTCACGCGACGCTGAAACTGACAGAGGCCTCTCCTGCTGCTAACAGAGCGTTGCCGTCTTTGATTTTTTCTTTTTGTTTTTATTCCAGCGAAGCTAGGCGATAATTGTGCCTACATTTTATTTCAGTTGATAGATTGTTGCATGCTGTTATTGCATAAATACTGATAAGAGATCGGTAGTACCGCCATTTGCCTAAAATATTTTTGCCACATGTCGCAACTGTTTAGAGAATAGATAGAACTCCCATTGACAAATTGTGGAGCCAGCAAGTTGCCACTTATGCTATATATATATACATTGATTACGACAGCAGGAATTTGAATATTAAAGGAGACTGTGTTAGAATAAGCATCACTATGAAATATAAGTATAGAACTCTGTTCTTACTTCTGAATGCCAGTCTCCACTGTATATATATTGATATTTCCGATTTAGTATATTTATTTTTATTGTTTATTATTCTTATTTTTAGATCATGATTATTAGTAATGTTAATATGTTGACTGATATTGTTGCTATCTCTCAATGGCCTGTTGCTAATTATTATTTTTGAAATGAAATCAGCAGTAACTTGATGATTTGTATCTTTTATCTGAATTCATACTTGATGTTACTGTAGCCACCGCTAATAAGAATGTTTCTTTAGTGGCTTTTCTCAGCATTTAATGATTGTTCTTTTTGACATTTATAGTAGAGTAATGCTATGTAGCAGTTGCTAAGTCCTAAGTATCTTGGAATAATAATCTAGTTGTGTAGACACATACCTTCCATCACCACCCTATTCCTAGGCAGCCCCGACCTGCAAGTTCTAAAAGTCTTTAGATTTTGTCCGTCAGACAAGTCCCTAATGCCCATTGAATAGAGATTGCAATCACTTGCAGTTGCAGGGGAGGCAAAGTATAGCCTCGATTACCAATGTATGGCCATTGTTGGTACCCTGAAGTCATAGGGAACCTTTCTTACAACTGTAGTAGTGATATAGGTTCAAACTTTCATCCCGAGATCTACTTCGAAGGTACGTGCGAGGGCCGTAAAGGAAGAGAAACGCTGTGACGTTGCAGGTCTCCTGCGTGGGAGGTCTTAGTCAAGATCGGCCGAGGGCAGGACGAGAAAGCCGGGATGGAAGGATTTGCGGGATGGGGCCCAGTCCTTGTCCTTTTTGTTTTGCCTAACCGAGTAACAGAGATATGGCAGCAAACCTGGGCCTGCAGCAAGGACGGCGGGGGATGTGAAAGCGTAAGAATCCCCGTGGGAAACCGGGGAATCGCACCTGGCAAGAATTCATGAGCAAGGGACAGAGGAAAACAAAAGTCGTCCTAGACAGAGAAAGTAAAAGTCGTCCTAGACAGAGAGAACGAAAGTCGTCCTAGACAGAGGAATTAAAAGTCGTCCTATCCATTGGTCTCTGAATAGTAATATAATATGAAAATAAAACATGTTTTGTTTCAGGAGTAGCTTTTAAGGCTTAATTTTAAGACAAATCAATGCCCCTAATAATGATAGGAATAGAACTTATGACGGTAGGGTCTCTTATAGAAATTACTGTTGATGTTATAGTCTATTGCATTTTACCTGTTTATACACGCTAATACTCTACTTAATTGTTTGCTAATGTTCTAAACGAGTCATGATCTTACTGTACTTAACTCAATTTTGCCTTTTAAAACGAGAGAAGTAGATAAATTAATGTTTTGATTTAAACTGACTTGTTGATCTTAATTAATGTTTAACGTTAGTTTCACACTGGGATTATGCTGTTTAAATATAAGAATATGTTTGTATTTCAGATTTCCAACAAGGACATAGACCCTGCATGCTCTAGTTGTCTGTAAAGGTACTCTCTATATGTTATGTTTGTGTAATTTGTATAGGAATTCTTAGAAAAGAGCTTAAATAATTCGGCCCCATTTCTATTGTAAACTAATGTTAGCTAGGATATGTCCAAGAGCTCCCGGAAAACTAGTCCATGCTTCGACTGAAATAAGAGATATTTCAGTTTTGGTTGGGAGGGATGTCGTATGACTTCCTGAGCGGAAACGGTTGGTCGAGGGCACGGATATTTTATTACAATGTTTGTAGAAAGTGCCAAGGAGATATATGACCGGAACCTGGAGAAGGGCGAGAAAGGACAGGAAGTTAGCCATTTCCTAAACCACAAGAAAAACATAAACTTGTGTTTCGTACGCAGGAAC
>JAXCGZ010007555.1:205000-280000 GCA_037179515.1 Halocaridina rubra | reverse complement strand
ATCATTTAAGTTACATTTCACTTTCCAACGGTACTACTGCAGACAATTTGAAGCAGATATAGAATAACAATTTTCAGGTTAGAATAATAAGTAGGTAAATATACATATACATACACATACACATATACATACACATACATATACATATATATACATATACATATATATATAAATACATATACACATACATACACATATACACATACATACACATACACATACATACATATATATATGCATGCATTAATTAGATGAGCAATAGAAACACCACTGGGGCTTCATAGCCATACATATCAAGGAGAGAGAGAGAGAGAGAGAGAGAGAGAGAGAGAGAGAGAGAGAGAGAGAGAGAGAGAGAGAGAGAGAGAGAGAGAGAGAGAGAGAGAGAGAGTTTGTGGTATTCATTTCAGCAAAAGGAGTTATTCGTCCTTACCACAGATAAAGACACATCCATGCATACTCATACACATCATTGTCATCTGAGGGTAACACAGCAGAGGAAAGTGCATGTACTTAATCGCATATACGTACACATATAAACCTGAACATACATACATACATACACATAAACACAGTGCCATATAATGGAAGATAAATTTGGAAGGAAAAGAAAGAGAAAGACTGAAAGCCCTTCCCCTTCTCTACCCTTCAAATTATGTACGTGAAAGAGAATTACGTCAATTAATCCATTATCACTATTATCACAACCATTGCTACCACCATCATGATTATTATTATCATCATTATTATTATTATTATCATTATTATTATTATCATTATTATTATCATTATTATTATTATTATTATTATTATTATTATTATTATTACTATTATTATTATTATTATTATTATTATTATTACCATCATCACTACTACAGCTTTTGCATATAGATAGAGTTATGAATCAAAAGTAGTAATTATTGATACATATAGACATACACATACATATACATATACACATACACATATACATACATATATACATATAAATACATACATATATACATATACATATACATATACACATACATGTACACATATACATACATATAAGCTCCTGAGGGAGGGGGTTAGAATACTTCCTCCATGTTCCCCTGCGTGTCGTAAGAGTAGACTAAGTGTGGCGGAGCGAAGGGAATGAAAGAACCCTTCTCTGTACTTTCTCTTCCCAGAAAGTCAGAGCATTATTCCTTTACTCAGCCACTCACCTTAGAAGGGGAAAAGTGGCTTATGTATATAAAAGGCATATGAGAGAGAGAGAGAGAGAGAGAGAGAGAGAGAGAGAGAGAGAGAGAGAGAGAGAGAGAGAGAGAGAGAGAGAGAAGGTATTCCCTCCACCTCTCACTTTTTCTCTCTCTCTCTCTCTCTCTCTCTCTCTCTCTCTCTCTCTCTCTCTCTCTCTCTCTCTCTCTCTCTCTCTCTCTCTCTCTCTCTCTCAAAGTTATAGAAATATCAGATAATATACAAGAAAGTAGACTAAGATGGTATGGTCATGTCGTTAGAAGGGATGAACAGTATGTTGGGAGGAGGGTGATGGAAATGGATATACAGGGTAGAAGCCCACCGCTGGTTAAAAAAAAACACACTATCTCCTAATGCCCCAGCAGTGAGGTTCTACTAAAAAAAAAAAAGAAAAAAAAGGTAAAGGCCTAATTAACATCGATTGATAACAATGAACATCAGAAAATAATAATAATAATAATAATAATAATAATAATAATAATAATAATAATAACAATAATAATAATAATAATAATAATAATAATAATAATAATAATAATAATAATAATAATAATATCAATAACAATAATAATAACAGGAATAACGTCGTTGTCGTCGTCGTCGCAGTAGCAGTAGTAAAAAAAATAACAATAATAATAATAATAATAATAATAATGATAATAAAAACAAACGAACAAAATAATGACGAAATCTAAACATATATATATATATATATATATATATATATATATATATATATATATATATATATATATATATATATATATATATATATATATATATATATATATATATATATATATATATATATATATACCGTTCGCGCCCCGTCACGGTCTGAGGTTAGCAAGGGCGTGCACTCAGGGTACCGTTTACATCTGCCAAAATATATATATATATATATATATATATATATATATATATATATATATATATATATATATATATATATATATATATATATATAAAGATAGATAGACAGATGTCTTAATAAATAGAAATACAGAGCGAATATAATAAAAAAAAAAAATTACATCCATAAGCCCCTTCCCCCCCCACGCTTGTAATTTAGTTTAATATCTTAACACTGGGAGTTTTTCGTATCTGCCTTCCAAGTTTGGTACGAAGCATAGCGTATTATTATTATTTTTTTTTTTTTTTAACTTTTTTTTTAACCTAATTGTGTTTACGGGAAAGAGTCCAAAGCTCGTATCTTCCCGACTCCTGATCGGTTCCATTTTATACTTAGTGATACTTATCATACCTGTCCTTAAAACTATGGATTGAGATAGCATTAACTACCTCCTCGCTTAGCCAATTCCAATTATCAACTACTCTTACACTGAAAAAATATTTCCTTGCAGCCTGCAAAGAAGTTTTCTTACGAACCTTCAAACTATGACCTCTAGTTCTAGAGCCAGCCATATCAAAAAATCGATCCCTATCCACTCTATCATAACCATGAAGGAATTTAAAGACTGTCACCATATCCCCCCTCAATCTTCTAGCTTCGAGTGATGGTAAGTCTAATTTCCTCAGCCTCTCATCATAACTGAGATTGCGTATTTCTGGCACCAGTTTCGTGGCATGTCTCTGAACTCTTTCAAGCTTAGCTATGTGCTTTTTCAAGTGCGGATTCCAAAAGGGGGCTGCATATTCGAGTTTTGGCCTCACATAGGTTACATAAATATTTCTGAACATTTCCTTGTCCATGTTCCTGAAGGCTACCCTTACATTTGATAAGAATGCATATGCTGCCCTTACTATGCCATTTATATGTATTTCTGGAGACAAATCTATCAGTATGTTTACTCCTAGATCTCTTTCATTTTCTGTCTCTTGAAGTTGTACTCCAGCCACCGAGTAGTCAAGCTTGGGCCTTCTTGCACTTGTACCCATTCTCATTACCTTACATTTTGAAGTATTGAATTTCATTAGCCACTTTTCTGACCACTCATGCAGACTATTTAGATCTTCCTGGAGTTCTCTACCATTGTTCTCGTTTCTTACTTTCTTCACAATCTTTGCATCATCTGCAAACATATTCATGAATGAATTTACAGCCTCTGGTTGGTCATTTACATATACAAGGAACCAAAATGGCCCTAAAACTGAACCCTGTGGAACTCCACTACCAACTCTTCTCCATTCAGACACTGAGTGTCTTACTCTAACCCTCTGTTCCCTTCCTTCTAAGTAAGTTTTTATCCATTCCAAGACATTTCCACCTATTCTAGCCATTGCTTGCAGCTTCCTAATAAGTCTCCCATGTGGAACAGTGTCAAACGCTTTCTGGAAGTCTAGGAATATGAAATCTGCCCAGCCCTCTCTTTCCTGTAAGATTCGTCTTACCTCATCATAAAATTCTAATAAGTTTGTTACTGTTGATCTACCTTCTCTGAAGCCATGTTGCCTCACTGACAAGAAGTTGAAGGATTCCAAGTGAAGAGAGATATGTTTCCTTAGTAGTTTCTTCATAACTTTGCAAACTATGCTGGTCAAGGAAACTGGTCTATAGTTCAGACCCGTGTCCCTCCTTCCCTTTTTGAAGATAGGTATCACGTTTGCTTGTTTCCAGCATCTTGGAATCTCCCCTGACTCCAGTGACTTTTTAAATATGATACTTAGTGCCACTGATATTGAGTTTGCGCATTTTTTAAGTACACGAGGGGATATGTCATCAGGCCCTGTAGCTTTATGAACATCTAACTCCATCAGCGCCTTGCATACCTCTATGGCTGTAAGGTTAATATTCTCTAATACCGGCCCTTGAGCTTCTATCTCTGCAGTCTGAGGGGGTGGGGTATTTTCTACTGTAAATACTGACTGAAACTCCTTGTGTGTGTGTGTGTGTGTGTGTGTGTGTGTGTGTGTGTGTGTGTGTGTGTGTGTGTGTGTGTGTGTGTGTGTGTGTGTATGAACAAATAATAATAATAATAATAATAATAATAATAATAATAATAATAATAATAATAATAATAATAATAGTACTGAAAATAATGATGATGATAACAATAATAAAAATGTTACAAAAGTAGAACATCAGTAATAAATCTCACATCAAGATACCTGAAATGGAGATATGAGGTGGTAATTACATGTAGTAGGTTGGCTCCTGACATCAGTCGCCCGTTGCGATACTACAACTGAAGGTCTTTAGGGCTTGAATAGGACTGTCAAGGACAGAATCGATGTTAAGTCTTCCTTCAGTTATGGTTCTTTTTCTATGCCTACATCGTCACCGAGTATTCTTGGATATTCGTTACACATCTCTTATTATCCCTTCACATCTGACAAGTCACTACACTTTCCATCTTTTTTTTTCTTTACTTCACGTGTTCTTGGTGCCCAGGTCTGATGAGGGCAGTTTTATTTTATTAGTTTTTGGCCCGTCCTGGTGTCACTCATAAAAATAAATTGGGCATACACAGTAGTACACTCATGCTATAATAGTTATACTAACAAGTGAACAGAGTTAAAGCTTGCATAGAAAATTAACAGTGGCTGCAGTTAAAATATCTAATAACAACAACAATAATAATAATAATAATAATAATAATAATAATAATAATAATAATAATAATAATAATAATAATACAAATGGTAACAATAATATTAATAACAAAGTAGTAATAGTAACACTCGATATAGGATCGTTATTAACGGCATCATCACCATATTTGTACTCCTTACGATGATAATAATTAGTTCTTAACTTAAAGATCAAAGAATGCGATATCAATTTACATATAATATAATTAGTTTTAAGGGAAATTGCATTAAATCATTAATGGGAAGAGACCAATATTGGCTCGTAATTCCCCGTTTTCTGGTCGATTTTATGGTATACTCACTGACATTGTTTGTGTATTAAAAAAAAGAAAAACCTATTGGTAAATAATACAGGAAACATGAATTGATGCAAGTAAAGTCTGTACAAAAAATGACTATTATCATATTGTTTTAAATACAGATACGGGTTCACAAGCTAATATCATAACCACCTCATTTCAAAGTATCGGAATGAAATAACTTAATTTACTTTTTTTATGGTCATAAAAAGTGCATTTCCTATTACAAGCTTTTATTCTGGATCAGGTAAAGATGAGCAACCTCAGTAAATGGTTAAGTTAGTTTAAGTTAAGTAAGGTTAAAAAAGATGAGTATATTAACGCCCAACTTATCAATTTACGAGGTTGTTTAATTGACAAGGGTTGCTAATCTTTACCTGATCCTCTATTTTTAACTCATAAACATCACGTGGACCAGTGCAGGGTTCAAGCGTAAGCGAGTAAAAGATTCATCAATAAATATGTGACGTCACGAGTTTCTCTTGACGTCATAAGGCTGGCTGGCATCCGCTATGCGCGTACCGCGCATCTTTTGTTTAGAGGTCTGGAAGCTGGTTATTTTCATTTACATTTGCCTTTTATATTAATTCCATGATATTAATAATGTCATTTCAAAGCTCGAATCAATGAAAGGACAATACCCTCTCTTTATTTACATAAAAAAGTAAAAATTAAAAATATTCGTGATTGGCAATTGCTCAAGTCACAGAGTAAACACGATCAAGAACCTTAAATTGTATTTATTTTACTTTAACAAGAACAAAAAAAAAAATCCCGATTTCTGACCTATACATACACATATGCATAATGTACCGCCAAATCTTCATTAAGGAAATTAAACACCGACTGGAGGTGCCGGGGATTGAACCCGGGACTTCTCACATGCGAAGCGAGCACTCTACCTCTGAGTTACACCCCCGTTCGGATACATGTGAACTTGCAATGAGATTTTTATTATTTATACACAAAGGCATTGAACCTTAACTTAAAATCTTTTTTTATTATGTAATATATAAAATATGGAATATGTAGATTAAAATATCAATAATAATGAAAATTTTAATAGTATTTTATATTCCATGCACAATTTAAGCATAATATATATATTTTACTAATACTAGAAAATATGAAGAAAAAATAAATTCCTTAATATATTTACAGTGTAATTATTCGGCATATTAAGGTGGCTATCCCGTCACTTCGTCGTTTCCATGTTTATATTCATTTTTGCCCTAAAAACTATATTACGTAGTTAGCATGAACTGTTTCCTCGCTTAGCGAATTTCAATCATCAACTAGTCTTACACTAATAAAGTACTTCCTTACATCCTGCAAAGAAGTTTTCTCACGAAGCTTTAAACTGTGACCTCTAGTTCTAGAGCCAGCCATAGCATAACTCCCTGTACACTCTGTTAGAACCTTGAAAGAATTGATTTCCGTCAGCATATAACACCTCCGTAAGTAATTACCTAATTGTGTATGTGTGAGTACATATCTATTTGTAATTACATATTTGTGATTACGGGAAAGAGCCCTATGTAAAAAGTAGAGATAATGACTCCCAAGTATGTTAAATAACACTATAAATCGTTAGGTTAAATTAGGTTAGTTTAGGTTAGATTAATGCCTAACTTAACCTTGCCTAGCCTACATTACGGGGTAATTTAATGTACTGGAGAGTCGTTATCTATACTTGATCAGAGATGCTATGGTCGTAACTCCCCGTCTCCTGGTCAGTGTGCGCGCATATATATATATATATATATATATATATATATATATATATATATATATATATATATATATATATATATATATATATATATATATATATATATATATATATATATATATAAGAGAGAGAGAGAGAGAGAGAGAGAGAGAGAGAGAGAGAGAGAGAGAGAGAGAGACTGGATTATATAATAATAATAATAATAATAATAATAATAGATATCTATATATCTAGCAATATACATGAACCAATTTTTCCCCTTATAAGGAGAGTGGCTGAGCCAAGGCAAAATACTCTTGACTCTTTGGGAAGAGAACATACAGAGGGGGATGCCCAGTTCTCTCACCCCGCCCCATTTAGTAGACTCATACGACACGCAGGGGAACACGGAGAAAGTATTCTAAACTCCTTCCCTGAGGGAAATAATAATAATAATAATAATAATAATAATAATAATAATAATAATAAATATAATAATAATTGCACATACATTTTCATATTAATACGCCTTAATGCTAACATCTAATATCAATAAATATTTATAAAATATTAACAAGAAGAGTCAATACTCCTAAGTCATTTACTAAACGCCCCCTAAGGCCCTAACCTTGAAGACGCTGAAACCTAAAATTATCCCGAGGTAACACGAAAGTCTTATGAAAATCAATTCTACTTACTTTAATCAAATATTATACTCACATTAAGATATAAAATTCTAAAATGTCAAATAACAGACATAATTATAAGAAGACTAAGTTTTTCACTATATTAAAATAATTTCAACATAATATAGAAATTATACCAAAACGTTTCTTTCACAATGGTGTCGCCATCTCTTGAATTTTTCAAGACCTACCACTGATGCTGACGTCTCCGCCCATTTTGGCGCCAAAATTCAAACATATTGCACACTATTATTATTATTATTATTATTATTATTATTATTATTATTATTATTATTATTATAAGTTGTAGAAGTTGAGTCTATCTATGAGAAATACGATTTTTTTTTTTTTTTGCAAATAGCAAATCAAAAAATGTTAATTGCTATTCCAATAAAAATACTACAAATACTGACAACTAATTCCAAGACAAATAACAATGACAAACAAAACAATGCTCAAAAATTTCCCAATTCGAATGGGGATAGGTAAAAACAAGTTGGAGTAGGGAAGTTAAGACTGGATGACCTTCCTAACGCCCCACAGTGGCCTGGAACACGCTAAGAATTCCACATAATGACAATAATTTCAATGGCAACATAAAATAAACCTCATCTGGAATTTACAGCTCTCATAAACCTTCATATTTCAATATTTACGTAAATCAAGACAGATGCTGAAAAAAAGGAAAAAAAAAAAACATACATTTTACAGTTTGTAAACGGCTAAATGCATAAATGCCTTTAAGCAATAGGCCTGTCCGCGAATAGCCGATAGCTATTATATTATTTTTTTGCCTTAGTACAAAAAAATATTAGATATATATCATTAACCAAGACTTCTTTACCGTATACAAGTACTAAGAAAAAAAATATTCCAGGCATGCGACATATGTCTGTCTGGCGGATCATTTCAAAATTCTTGTCTGACAATTCATATAAATTACATAATTCAACTGTTCTCGTTGGTAGAGCAAGCCCGTGTTCAATGTTCCATCCCACCGCGGAGCGTTAAGAGGGGCATCCATAATTAATCCACCAGCTCCAGTATGTTTGTGTCCACCCCCAATTTGCTAGGGATTTATTATGAAACATAACACAGTATTACTATTACTTAATCTAAATTATTCGCACGGACTCATCAAAATTTAGGCCTATATTACTAATGGAATAATTATGAGCTCATGTCTGGTTCTAAGTAAATACATCTCAGAAATACCACAACGGCACTAGAGGGAATTTCACAAGAATATCTAGGATATAAATAAATCAAGGTCATTTAAAACCCTCCCAAAAAAATCAAAACACGTAGGCCTACCAACTACACCACAGAAGGTCTAAATGAAGGACAGACCTTATAGCTTATATCTGCTATACTAGGGATGAACGCATTCTATCTGAATGTCATTATGTTCATATTACACTTTCCCCCAACCTTACTCGGATTTCGTTTTCGCATTAAAATGCGAAAACGAAACCACGAGTGAGGTTGGGGGAAACTGTAATATGAACATAGTGCCATTCAGATAAAATGCGTTCATTCCTAGTATTATTATTAAGTAGTAGTAGTAGTTCGATTGCATGGATTTTTTTTTTTTGGGGGGGGGGTTCGGTACTCCTCAATATAGGAAATAAAATACTGGAATACGTATAGTTGTGAACTGGACCATTCTTAAATGGAGGAAACGGTTACAGAAGATAAGCTTTACGAGTAAGAATAGGAATTACGACAATTTTTAATTCTATGCAACTGTTTCGGCTTTAAACCTAATTATACTTTTAAACTTTATTTACGACGAATCTTAAAGCCGAGTACAAGACGAGATTAAGATAAGCGTTGTGATTAGAGCACTCGACTTGAGATGTTGACAAATCTATATCCGAACCCACCGAGGAGCGTGAGGAAGGGCATCCAGCCGTAATTCCCCAGCTCTAACCTGTCTGTTCACCCCATTCAAATGGGGATTGATAATGACACATGAAACGGCAAACAAAGCGAACGTAAATATGACTTAAGACTTGTCTTAATTCGGGTGTATAACTTACGACCATATACATTTACCTTCTTATGTTCGTGAATTCCACTTACGACATGTCTCAATAACCATGTAGTATATTGGCCCATGGCACCAGCAGCTCGTTGCGATACTACAGCTGAAGGTTTTTTGAACTTAAATAGGGCTGTCCAGGACAGTTCGATATTAAGTCTTCCTTCAGTTACGGTTCTTTTTCTATGCCTACATCAACACTGAATATTCTTGGATATTCGTTACACACTTCATATTATCCCTTCACATCTGTCAAGTCATTACACTCTCCATTTGTTTCTCTTTATTTGATGTATTCTTCGTGCCCAGACCTGATGAGGGCTGTTTTATTTTATTATATTTTTGGCCCGTTCTGGTGTCACAATCATAAAAAAAAAAAAATAGCAGATATAAGCTGTAAGATCTGCCACACCTATAAACCTTCTGTGGTGTAGTTGTTAGCGCCTTGGCATAGTAATTATAAGTCCCAGGTTCAAGTTCCGGTTGGGGTAAAACTGATTCAGGCTTTCACATATGGTAATGTGCTTATTTGATTAACTTAGGCTTAATATACATCATCGCGTAGAAACGTTATTTTCTATCTGAATTGCCATTTTGGACTATAAACAATCCTAATAGACAATGTCAATAAACAAATTAATGCAATCACATGATTGTGTAAGTAGCCAGACCTCTTAATTAATCCAAACCTAATCAAATGAGGTTAACAGTCGTTACGAGGCAAACAATGTCGAAACAGCAATAAATGCATCAAACGAAGGACTGAACTTAACACAGGCCTAGCTCTTCTTGTAGCGATTAATCAAATCAGAACTCAAAGCTAATAACTTGAATATATTAAAAATAAACACTATATAGACTATCCTTTTATTCTTTATCATTCTCTTATTTCTGCCTTGTCCTTAAGCTGCTACTTTTTCTTCTTTCCATGTTTTATTGGTGCCCTGGCCCAATGAGGGCAATTTATCTTTGCCCGTCCCGGTGTCATACTCATAAAAACTCATTATCACCTTCCTATTTTTTTTCTAAATATTCCTTACAGTTGTGTTATGTTATATATGAGTGAAAATATAACGTGCAAATGTCTTATGCTAATGTTGAGTCATCATTTGTATCAGTTCCTGGACGTGTGGCGAGGAAGAAAATTAAACACTGTATTCGTTACACACTCATACTTGAATACACAAAACAGATAGAGGTATATCTAATAAATACACAAAATACAAATTACTAATACAAATGGTGTCTTTGAAATTGTGTATACATATATACTTTTTTTATTTGACTACACAATATAAGAAGCAAAATATAATAATAATAATAATAATAATAATAATAATAATAATAATAATAATAATAATAATGAGAGAGAACTTATCTAGACACAATAATAACACTAATATTAGTTTTGATCTAAGACGATATCTGTTCAAGTTATAATAAACTACTCTGGCTGTGAGAAGTAATGCCAAATATTGGTGTCAGATCCGACCTTGACATTTAATTTGGCAATGGTCTGTCTCATTACACTCAAACGCAAGAATTTATTATTATTATTATTATTATTATTATTATTATTATTATTATTACGTTAAGGCTTAAAGTAATTATATATCATATATGTACTCTTTAATTTCGTTTGATGCGTCATATATTCAAATGGAGGTGGACACAGACAGATTGGAGCTGGGGAATTAAGGTTGGTTGCCCTTCCTAACACTCGGCGGTAGAATAATAATAATAATAATAATAATAATAATAATAATAATAATAATAATAATAAGATAAAAACTACAGCAACAAGTAATGGTCGTTCTGAAAGGTCAAGAAAATATAAAAGATTAATTACACCTCTAGAATGCCAGAGATAGGAACAGTCATGCTAAAAAATACTAGATTCTCTCACCTAAGTGAATTTTTAATGAGAGAGAGAGAGAGAGAGAGAGAGAGAGAGAGAGAGAATGCTTTCAAAAGAGATCATTACGCCTACCTAAGTCCTAAGCACTCTCTTCATTCACAGAGTAGTGACGTCAGAGCCTAGTACTCGAAGTCAATATTATTGGAACATGTCTCTCACGCTGGCTCTGGCCACTCCCATCCGTCTTTTCTTTCACTCTCTTCGTTCTATTTCTTCAAAACTTCGTTATTTTTAACAAATTATACTCAAAGATACCTCTGCAAACCAAATGCATTCCAATGAACATTAATAATATTTTACTTCATTGAAAGCCTGGAGGTGCCGGGGATTGAACCCGGGACTTCTTACATGCGAAGCGAGCACTCTACCTCTGAGTTACACCCCCACATGTTTCACGCCACTCGGAATTCGTACCAAGCTTTTTTTTTTTTTTTAATTCTTTTTTTTTTATGTACATTCCGACAAAGTTCCTACAGTTCCTAATAACAAACTAAATGGGCCAATTCAAAATTATACTGCCACGAAAACTAACTGGTATATGTAGCTGACTGGCCGACCATACACATGCCAAAAAATAAAAAGAATGCATATATTTTCCAAAAAAAAAAAAAAAAGTGCATAATTGGGAGCATAGGGCAATGTACACATATTACATACAAAATATATACAAAAATAAGCATGACTAATTATGCAAACATTATACGTAAAACATTATCCACAATCAAAGTACATTTATTCTAAACCTAAATGACCATTTTAAGACAGATATGTTATATGCCAAAAAAAAAAAATTATTCTTTATGGTTTTGATAGTTGGTAAGGAGCGGTACTTTGGTATTGGCTCTAGAATTAAAAGTCGCTAATTGAAGCTCTGAAAAAAACAGCTTCTTTGAAGGATGTAAGAAAATACTTTTTATTACTTAATAGTAAGAATGGTGAAAATTAGAATTCACTACGCGACGCAATGGTACATGGTAAATGCATCAGTAATTTTAAGGAATTAATTGATAAGTATTCATAAAACGGGGGGGGGGGGACGAGAGCATAAGTTCCCTTCCTGTAAACACAAGTAGGTAAATATAGCCAGGCGAATGCATACATACGCACACATCCAAAAAGGCATTTCATATTTTACTTTCAACAGGATGGCATATATGTTTTTACGTATACATTTCAATGGCGGAAATCCCTCTTGTAATGGTATGGCCGAGTCAAAGCACACATATTCACCAGAAGCCCACCAAATCTCGATAACTCCTCCTAACTCCTTGGGATAAAGGGTTTCTACAATTCTCTCCGCCATCCTGCCTGGGTCATCCACAATGTAAATGGGGAAGGATCTGCTTAAGGTAATAGCCACACATAAATCAAACTCTCAAACAAAACCTCTCAGATGCTTTAGGCTTAAATAAGATGCATAATTCTGGGGCTCTGTTAAAGCAGATATAATGTGATAAATATTTTCAAAAGTATATTAGTATTAGGCTAATTGGATGATATTACTTAAATTCACCCATAATATTACATCAGTTTTCACTGACAGTCTCACATTAACCTCTGTTTATGATCCTGAAAATTACCACTTTATGGGGCAGTGTCTAACAAGATAATCACTGAGAAAAGAAAACAAAAGGCAAAGAAAGACATAACTTATATATCCCCATTCCCATCTTATTTAGCTTAATGCTCACAGTTATAAACATGATGCCTATATATACTGCAGTCATACCATGCCGTACGTCATAAAGTCATTCCAAAATTCTCAACTTAAGATGGGAAATAAATTAAATTGAAGGTGTCCTTTAAAGACGACCTAGGCCCCGACCCCCACAGACCTCTATAAGTAACCTCATAAAATTCCTAACGATAACATCATTCGACAGTTCAACATTCTGTCTTTTTAAATAAATATACAGTATGTATACATTTTAAATGGTACTACTTTCAAGAAAATTTATAACAATTATATCAAATAGTCCCAGAATACTCTTTACAAATGATATAGATACCCTTAACAACTGCACAGAGGATAAATTACACAGTATTTATAGAATTTTTAAGCTCAAAAATTAATTTAATACCTTTTATATATTTCTATATTTTTTGGTGTTTTTTATTCTTAAGTGATTTTTTTTTTATTTTATTTTTCTTATAAGCCAATGTAAAATCGTGATTGACGTAAGTTGAAGAGACGTAAGGCGAGGTATTTTATATATATATATATATATATATATATATATATATATATATATATATATATATATATATATATATATATATATATATATATATATATATATATATATATATACAGTGATCCCCCGCTGTATCGCGTTTCTTGGTTCGCGTTTTCTCTGTATCACGGGTTTTTTTTGGCAAATTATTATTGTAAAATACCTATGTACATGAGTATGTCAAGTAATTACCACTTCATTCACCGTAATTTTATCTATCACTTTCATATAAATTTACGTTGCATGCTGTTATTTTTGAAGTAAAGGGTGGTTTGTTAACAGTACAGGGAGGGTTTATACAGTGTAAATGTAAAAATAAATTAAAATATCTATCTACATATAGGCTGATCCTACTTCGCGGTTTTCCTGTCTCGCGCCGGGTCCCGGAACCGAACTGCCGCGAAAATGGGGGGGATTACTGTGTATGTATATATATATATATATATATATATATATATATATATATATATATATATATATATATATATATATATATATATATATATATATATATATATATGTGTGTGTGTGTGTGTTCAAAAGAGTAGTAAAAACATTAGTGTTGGGGGTTTAGATGCTAATCACCATTTTTTAATATCAGATGTAAAAGTTTTCATACATACAATCAACTATTTCAGTATGAGGCTTATTACTAATGAAAAATAGCCAGCAACCTTTCCATGACCAAGAAAATACACAGATCTTGACAAATTACTTTAAATATCTTAATCAATGGATTAATATGAGTAATTGAAAGTGTTTGTATTGACCTCTAAGAGCAAATATTTAGAATTTTAATCATCAAGAGCGTATATAATTTCTAAGAATAAACGCCGAGTTATTATACTTAGCAAATTCCACCTTTATACTATGGTCATAGACATAAATTCGGGATTAATGCTACAAGTCCACACATCAGTAATTAAAAGCTCAAGTTAATGAATACTAAAAAAAGCAGTTACTTACCTAAGTATACATATTCTGATTTAGATTACAAGGATGACTTGGGGTAAAGTGACATTTCAGGGATCCTGTTAAAATGAGTAACCCCCAGAACCCCATGTTATGTACCCCATAAATGGTTAGGTTAGGTTAGATCAGTTTAGATCAGATTAGGTTAGGCTAGCTTAGATTACATTAGATTAAAAGTTTAGATTAGGTTAGGTTAGGCTAGTCTAGATTAGGGTAGGTCAGGTTAAATGATTTGATTTATAAAAAGGAATAATTTTATAGCAACCTAGGGTTACTCTTCTCTACAAGATCCCATTGCAACAGCAGTTTCCACAGCATAAATAAATTAACAGCAGAAAATTGGAAGTGCAATATTTAGTACAGATAATCAGTTTTAGGTTAGATTATAGGCAAGACTTGGGCATAATGATACATTGCCCTACAATCTCAAAATCATAACTCATATGCAAAGTAAGAAATCCATATTATTCTTAAAAGTAAACATATTCACCTATAATGCCAAGATTACTTACCAGGCTAGTTTATGCACCCTGTACATTTTTGGACTGGACTATTTCTCTTTGATAGGTTTCAGGGGGGTTTGAATTATTCTGATAAATGTTTTCTAGGAAATTACTACAGTATTTCTTGTGTTTGGGACAACATTGGTAGGTGGCAGTGGTTACTCAACCTAACCCAGATAAGCTAACCTAACTCAAATTTGAAGCTTTATATACCTTACTAGGGATAATTTGGGTGTTTCTACATCAGTGCAGCACATTTTAGAAAGTAGAGGTGAAGCTGATCTTTTGGGTAGGGTATGGAAGGGTGCAAAATGCGAGTCCAGCCATTTCAACTTCAGTCCCATGGAAACACATATAAAGTCAAAATAGAAAGAAAGAAAAAAACAGGTCTTCAGCTTAATTAAAACAATAGCTTTTAGGTTAATGTTACAGGTAAGGTATGGAGGTTACGTTTGATTGAATCAGCTCCCACAAGCCATACATGAGCAAAGTCTAAAACTTATTTGGTATGAAGTCAAACTCCCTTAATTGAATGGAGCAGAATTTTACATAATAATTTAAGATTCGTTAGGGGCCGTTAATGAGGAGCTATGCAAAATAGCCTCTGACTCTACTGAATATGTAGTATGGTATACAATAAATGGGCTATTTCTAAAACAGACTAATATCATTCTCCATTAGTACTAAGTGTACAGAGACCTCACTTAAGCTAGTATGGCATTCAATATACTCACAAAGTCGTACATACACACATACACATGGCCTCATTCCCCCTTGTAGGGGGTGGCCGAGCCAAGAAATGCGCATTCACCACCATCCATACATACCTCTACCACTCCTCTCAGCTTCTTGAGGATAGAAGTAGCATAATAATAATAATAATAATAATAATAATAATAATAATAATAATAATAATAATAATAATAGTAATAAAAAGAGTATGTGCCCTAGTAGGCTGTTTCCCTTCATTTTATTTTAGAGTTTACATACTTATTTTCGTCCACTTAAAAAAACACATGGTATATGATGGCCATGGTAGACTTGCTTAATGTTCTTACTAGTTTTGGAATTAACCTAATATAACGCAACTAATCCAACCAAACTGGAAGGATCCACACACCGAATCTTAACCATGATCTGATACACAATAAGTATCCAAACTATAAATTTTCACTCATTCATACCAAAAGTGCCTATATGATCCTTGACACTCGACACAATTACCAGTTCCCCATCAAGGAAAAATATATTACGAATTTACTACTTTTTTCACGAATCCACCACAGAACGTTCAAGTTTTCAAGTTCTATTTTGACACGCGCGCAGAGCACACAATCACGAACGTAAATAAAACTGATTCCTAAACATCACTGTCATAAGTAAACAAACTTCTTTATTTTATGTTGATGAAATTTGATTCCTGTACCTGTATTGAGTGACTTCCATTTAAAAAAAAAATACATTATCTTTCCAATTTGTGCTAAAATAAAATTATTGCAAACTTATATCAATGCTTAAATATTCTGTATACCCTAGTTGACAATAATATAGAGGTTACTGAATAAGAGAAAATGTAACTTACTGCTAAAAGCGGGAGTAGGGATTGGGATTTCTTTTTTTCAGCATGCTAATCATATGAAAGTAAATTGAATTTTGCATGGAAAATAGACAAGAGATTAATGTTACTTTTATTGTAATAATTGTATTTACCTACAGCTTAGGACAATATGAAATAAGGTTTAACCATCATCGCTCTTAAATCATAGTATAAAGTAGCAAGTACGGTATGCATGAATTGTGTGAAGGCTAGTTTGCAGAGGATACTAAAACGTAATTCCACACAATCTCACAGTTTCTAACGTGAATCTTAGAATATAACAATAACATAATTTACACAACGTTTACAATATATTATTTTTTTTTTCAAAAGCATTAAAAATCTCCATAGTTTGTAGATCAATACTTGAATAAAATTTACTTTTTTCACATACAAATTCCAAATTTCATGAGAGTGGATATATTAAAAACATCCAGATTCTTTTAGACGTTGGATATTTACAGGTAAGTACATATATCAACAATCCTGGAATATCTCTAAATCAAGACGAATGTGAAAGCATGGATTCCAGTTGAGCAACGGAGAAAATATTAAATACAGCCTGTATTTAAGAAGCAATTAACTGGATAATAACAGTACACAATCATTTTTTTTTTTTAGCTTTGGGTAATTAGGACTGAATCTATGAGAAATTGCCCATATGTCCCCTTAAATTGTATGGAATATATAGTAGTATGAACACGTGGCATTCGTACAATATAACCAAACCATGTGAAGTGAACATCCTGGAGACATAATTAACTAAGTTCCTTATTAAATCAAAAGGATTTTCTAATAACGAAATTCTACAATGGAAGCCTGTATATTACTTGAATTCTTGCAGAAAATTACTTTATCGTATATAAACACATATTCAATGGCCACAATCCCCTTGTAAAGGGGTGGCTGAGTCAAAGCACATATTCACCAGGAGCTAATGTACCTCGAATACTCCTTTTTCATCCTTGAGAATAAAGGGCTGCTACAATTTCCTCCACCACTCAGCTTGGGTCACCAAAAGGGTAAGTGTGCAAGGTTCTTCTGCCACGGGGCCCGACAGACGCAGTGCATTACAAATTAATAATGAATGTTTATTGATAGTGCTTCTGGATTATCAATGGTTATGAAAATGAAATATGTGATGATTTCACTGTTTGTGCTAAGCAAAGTAAATTTCTTTTAATTGAGAGTTTATTTTAGCCTGTCCAGGTTCAGGTAGATAAGACAAATTAGAATTGTATGGTTGAACAAATTCTCGAGACTACCTTGATATTTATTTTATTTTCAAACGTGAAAAATAAACTGAAAATAGATTTCGTGGTTTCCAGAGATTGTCTATCACTATCCGCATAATAGTAAAATGCTTTTAAAATATATATTGGAGGAGTAACATTAGAGTGTCATGGCACATCATCAGCTTCCCTGTAATCTGAGTCTTCCATAGCAAAATAATCATCCAGTTTCCAACGTAAAGTGTTAAATGTCGGTCTCTTGTTAGGGTCTTTTGCCCATGTTTCCAGCATTATGTTGTAAAGACGAAGTGGACAGTTGGAAGGCTGCGGCATTCGATAACCATTTTCTATACGATCTACTACTTCTACATTTGTCATTCCTTTAAGATAAAATCAAGATTATTTTTCTTCTTGGAAAAAAATTGCATAAATAACGACGATATATCAGTTCTACTTAAAACTTAAATAAATGATCAGATTTTGATGAAGTAATATTTGTGTCTGTAGATCTCAGCGGCCATATATATACAAGAAAATTATTATTAACAACTGCAAATGAAGACAGTCAACTGAGAATATATTTGAGGTAAAAGCACAGTCAAATAGTGTAAATTACATAGCATTACGTAACTTAATGCCCCACCTTAACTAGTGGGGGTCCACCCCATTCGAATGGACATTAATAATGACATAAAAAGGCAAAACACATTACATTTCAAATCACTAACCACTCACCTGGGTAAGGTATCTTTCCATACGTAATAATTTCCATGAGTAGAATTCCGAAAGACCAAACATCAGACTTCGTGGTAAATTTGTTGAAATTGAGTGCCTCTGGCGCCGTCCATTTGATAGGGAATTTAGCACCTTCGTGTGCTTGATATGAATCCTCCTAATATTTTTATAGCCATAAAAAAAAAAAAACATATATATATAGTAGATAAAGACGCGTTTGGGATTGCATTTATAACCAAGACGAAATCAAATTTATGATAATTATTCAGAATCAGTGTTAAAATATCTGTGACCACCCCATTCAAGCGGGGACATATGAAGACATGCAAAATGGTGCACATTCAGAATTATTGCTTAAAATGAGACAACAAAGACTTTACTGGAAGCAGTGACACCAGATGAACTGAACTGTGAATAAAAGCTCATTATCCAGGAACTGACCAATGAAAATCATCGCTTAGGCCCGATTTCTTAAACAGTGTAAACCTAGGATACCATACTGTTAGTTAGCTAGACACACACAAATGGATTTCATAAACGCATCTGACGCGGTTCTGTGTCTAGGACCCCCTCATGGGGGGATCCTAGCCATACACAAAACCGCGCCAGATGCGTTTATGAAATCCATTTGTGTGTGTCTAGCTAACTAACAATATGGTATCCTAGGTTTACACTGTTTAAGAAATCGGGCCTTAAACACGAGATATATATTAACAAAAGTAAGGCATGACTCCTTTGACCCAACTTACCAAGACTAGTCTCGAGAGCCCAAAATCTGCAACTTTAACTGTGTAATTTTCCCCCACAAGGACATTTCTAGCTGCTAAATCACGATGGATATAATTCATGTTTTCTAAATACTCCATTCCTGAGGCTACTTGCGCCATAATGTAAATCTGATCTTCAAAAACTATCCTCCTTCCGCGGTCTGAAAGAAAGGATCTTGTATAGAAGAACAGGGTCCTCAGGGGTTATATATTTTTAGAGGCAAGTCACCTTACCTAACCTACCTTAATAATTGAAGGGGTATTTAACTTTACATGGGGTTCTGGGGATTATATTTACAATATCCAGAAGGTAGCAAATATAAACATAAATCCCCAGCTCCTACCTGTCAATGTCCACCTCCATTCGAGTGGAGATGAATAATTACATAAAACGCAAACAGCAACATCATCAACAACAACAACATTATGGCTGCTTAATGTGCAGGAATCCAAGGTGACGAGCATTAAAATTTTACAGGTATTTATTTCAGTAAGAATGTAAGTTAAGGTTATGGTATTTGGTATAAAATGTATTTATCTTTTTTTATCCTTTCAATATAAATGCTATTTTGGCATTGTGATATATTTTTTTCGAATATATCAATACTTAAACATGCATAAGATCTAAAACTAATTTGCAACATTTTCATCACATGACCCCCAATTACTGTTAGGCTTTTTTTTTCCATGAAAAAAAAATCCTATTAAAGGAACAAAGAAGTAAACGTACCTCGTATATAGCCTAGCAGCGAGCCGTGCCTCATTAGTTCAGTAACAATGTAAAATGGCTCCTCCTTTGTACACACGGCATATAACTGAAGGAGATTCTTATGCCTCATCTTCTTCAGAAGTTGCGCCTCCGCTAAGAACTCGTCAGCATGCATTTTACCTGTCAAGATAGATTAAAATCTAGATTAAAATTCTATATGGCAACGCAGCCATGCAACAGTACTCCAGGCTGTTCTTAACATTTTTTTCTATAGACTGGGAATTTTCCCTCCAATTTTAGATATTAAACGACTTATATCAAGGGTGCATTTTTAAATCATTGACATGACAGCATAGTCAGGTAGCAGTAATCCAGGGTATTCTCAACTGATATTCTATAGACAAGGATTTATTCGTCCAGTATTAAATATTAGCTTAATTAATACTGACGGGAAAACTTATCAGTGTCTGGGGATCTATCTATCCTGTTTTTCAGCTCAGATAACTTTATTGAACTAACTCGCAAATTGACCCTGATGAAAGCTTTGCCAACAGAGTATTGAAAACCATCCTCAGTACATTAATATCTTCACCTTCCAAGAAAAAACAATACTATTCTCACCCTCCATTAACAAGCCTGTTAGACATCTAAGACCAATATATCAGCCTAGTGCTTTACCAAGTTAGATTAGATTAGATGAGGTTCATTTATGTTCATTCCAATATCTCTCGTAGATTTTAAATCATAAGTTTTGCATCTTATAGATAAAATCCCTCATAGATAGATGGATTAATCAATAAATAAATAAACAAATGGATAGATAGATAGATACATAGACAGATAGATAGATCATCTACCATACCTCGTCGAAGCATCTTGACAGCTACAGGAACGCTTTTATTCCACCAACCCTCGAAGACCTCTGCAAAGTTACCGGATCCCAGCTTTTTTCCCAGCTGTATTTGCTCTTTAGGGATTTCCCAAGTGTCCCACGTATCGTAAGACAAGCCAACGGTATCTGGTTTATCTTGCTAGATAAACAGATTGCTACATTAGCGGACAAATAAACCGACAAAGACAGTAAAATAAGAATTGGATGAAAGTAATGCAATATTTTCTCGACATGGTGATATATCCAGATGGAAGCAAATGGTCAGCCATATTTAAAACAGGATGCAATGAATTTCAACTTCATATTTAAAAGGGTCTTACCCTGACACAGGGTTTGCCAAGCTTCGT
Source organism: Halocaridina rubra (assembly GCA_037179515.1). NCBI lineage: Eukaryota > Metazoa > Arthropoda > Malacostraca > Decapoda > Atyidae > Halocaridina > Halocaridina rubra. The sequence continues at coordinate 258,560 of JAXCGZ010007555.1, read as the reverse complement.
GCACAGACCACCAGAGTCTGTGCTGTAAAAGTCTACAAGTTCGTGGAGCGAAGAAAACGGATCCCGTCTAGATATAAAAAAGCCGCCGTGGTCCCGAGGCCGTATTCTGTAATGCCGGATTTGATCCCCATCACGAACTGCAAAATAAGAATATTATTCTATTGATTACCTGATAGTCTAGTCGTTTAAGAGAGAGAGAATGTTTTCTTTGTATACTTATTTATATCAATTTATGCGTCAGGTCGAGGGTTCGCGCCCCGTCATGGTATGAGGTTAGCAAAGGCATGCACTCAGCGTAAGGATTACATCTGCCAAAGCAAGTCCTTCGCAAGAAGGCAACCGTCCTAGCCCTTGGTTGATAAGGGAGTCCGTGACGTAAAACCGGAAACAAAAAAACATTATTATTATTATTATTATTATTATTATTATTATTATTATTATTATTATTATTATTATTATTATTATTATTATTATTATTATAGTCTTAAGAAGGTTTTATGAAAAACTGTAACATAGCCCACGTGGTGTCAGGGGTATTCAAGTGGCGTAACTGATATTTTCCCTTGTTGGGTTTCTGGGCAGGATGTGTGTTTACAGAGAAATGACAAGAGATATATGGTTCAGCCCATAGGCCTCTAACACATAGGCACCAGTTGCCGATAGAGGTCAAAATTGTCACAAACTTCAAGTCATTCCCACGAGAACCAAAAACCAATATCTACATGTACGTATACACATGCACCTGTGAAAATAAACATATAGGCCCCCCTTGTGTCTGATTGGACTTTCTTGCTAGCCACGCCCCTAACACTACATGGAATGGGCGGGCACTCCCTTTTCTCTGGAAGCCTATTGGCTGAGGCTATCCAAGCCTACCACGCCCTTCCATCTTGGTCGTACAAGAAGGTAAGAAGCAGTTAGAGATGGAGAGTCTCAGTAAGAACTTGACAGGGGCACAAATAAGATCTTAGATTTTATTTCAAGGGGACAGGGAGCTTTGAGATGTAAAATAAGTGTAGAACTAAATAAACTAATGTTAATCAGCTGTACATATCTGTTATCACCTCGCACGCTACCAGATTAATAATACATAAAGAATAATACGACATTGGTGTCATTCAGGTGAGATATAACTCTACGACTTCAAGTTAGTATAGTCTTAGGAAAAACACTATACGGCATTATTATTATTATTATTATTATTATTATTATTATTATTATTATTATTATTATTATTATTATTATTATTATTACTAATAATAATAATAATAATAATAATAATAATAATAATAATAATAATAATAATAATAATAATAATAATGATAACAACGACAACAACAACAATAATAATAATAATAATATTAATAATAATAATAATAATAATGATAATAATAATAATAATAATAATAATGATAGACGCAATAGTGAAAATGGACATACTATAAGGAAACAATGGGGGGAAAGTAATCCCCTTATTGTTTCTTTTTTTATGATGGATACCCCCAAATGGGGGAGACAGCCAAGGTAGATAGATAAGCTGTAGTTGTAGATGGTGTAATTGTTGTTGTTGTTGTTGTTATTATTATTATTATTATTATTATTATTATTATTATTATTATTATTATTATTATTATTATTATTATTATTATAATTATTATTATTATTATTATTATTATTATTATTATTATTATTTCTATTATTTTCATTTTCATTATTATTATTAATATTATTATTATTATTATTATTATTTTTATTATTATTATTATTATTATTATTATTATTATTATTATTATTATTATTATTATTATTATTATTATTATTATTATTATTATTATCATTATTATTAATATTATTATTATCATTATTATTATTATTTTTATTATTATTATTATTATTATTATTATTATTATTAATATTATTATTATTATCATTATTAAATTTGCTGCGAAAATTGTTATCAAGCATAGTTACTTTGTATTCTAAAACGATTCTATGTGAAAAAATAAAATAACCCCACCACCCGTTCAAACCAAAGGTTAGGCTCAATTAGCAAACCTTTTTCAGAGGAAAGAAAATGGAATTTTTCCCGTGTAGTATTTAAAAATGTTATCCAAACCCATAATAAAAAAAAAAAATAAAGCCTTTACCTGAAAGAGAAAATTCATTTTTTCTTGTCTCTGAATCTCTGACGAGGAAAGCCCCCTGAGAATTGTCGCTGGACATCAACCTCCGCTCGCACTCTGGTCTTCCGATATCACCGAAATACCATCTACAAATAATAAAATATAATTTTTATTGGATTTAGTAGACAACAGTAAAGGCTGCGGTAGCACAAAGGTAGAGCACGCGAGTCGGGAAGTGACTAAGGAGAGTTCGACCCTACCTTAGGATGTTAGGAAGAGCTTGCAACCCTAGTGCCCTCGTTTCAACATGTCTCTGTCCGCCCTCATCGAATGTAGACTAACAGTAATACGTAAAATGGTGCATTTTATGGTACTTTTATGATTTTATGGAGTAAGTTATCACCTTCCATTAACTGGAGGAATAAGTTGGCCAAAAGATCAGTGTCAAAACCAAACCCAAATGATTGAAAAGAATGGGTGTCACAGAGCCAGCCTCCAACCATAAAACTTGAAGAGCTGAAACCAAATACTGGCCTCTGAAATATTAGTGCCTAATATGAAATAGTGCAGAGGTGGCCAAACAGTCGATCGTGGCCACTTGTTTGGTCGATCGCCGTTCCCCCACAGTAAGACTTTCATAGGTAGGCTAAGGTAAAAATTTTGGTAAAATTTAGTTTGAACTGATTTTTTTCTTAATTTAGTTTGAAATGATAAATCATTTTTTTTCTTCATATAAGTGAGACAATTGCACTCAGGTATTATAGTACTATGCTATTTGAAATTTTGTTTCCCCAGTTGACGTAATATGATGTGATTATGTAGTATAGGTAGATCGTAAAAGAGTTTCAGTCTTTAGAGTAGATCTCGAAATCCAAAAGTCTGGCCACCCCTGAAATAGTGTATATAAACAAGGGAATAATAGTTGGGCGAATCTTATACTTCAATAGCTGTTAAAATGACGTTCCTGAATGTGTCTGAACAAAAAAGATGGGTGTTCAGGCGTCCATATCAGACGTCTGAACTTACGGTTCTGCCTGGATGCTTTTCAACTTGGCAACATAAGCAGCTGGAATATACCCCTGGAGACCAGTTATGTTGCTCTTAGCTAACCACCATTCCTCGCTCCTCATCTCCAGTACCTGTAAAATATAAACGGGAATAATAATAATAATAATAACAATAATAATAATAATAATAATAATAATAATAATAATAATAATAATAATAATAATAATAATAACAATAATAATAATAATAATAATAATAATAATAATAATAATAATAATAATAATAATAATAATAATAATAATAATAATAAAAATAAATAATAATAATGATAATAATAATAATGATAATAATAATAATAATAATAATAATAATAATAATAATAATAATAATAATAATAATAATAAATGAAGCTGAATATAAAATAACTGCCCTCCGCTAAAAAGTGTCTCTTCAAAACATCATGTAACGATGATGTCACTAAATATAAGGAATATTATTTTATTTATTGCAGGTTCTAGTTAGTGGCTTACCTCTAAATGTTCGCTTTTTCTAAAACTGAGATCATCGCCCGTGCGCGCATCATAGTCAAATAGAGCGACGTACATACGACCGCTCGCGAGTCCAACAACACTGGAGGTTCCAGGAGACCCTGAGAGCATGCTGCAAATAAAAAAAAATATATATTATGACTGATATTTTCATTCCATAACAGCACTTTGAGGTAATTATCTCATTAAGGTTTTGGTACAGAATTTATGGATGTAAATATTTTATGCTTCTACATTTTTGCCTCAGTATATATTATATTTCCTATACATCATCATTCAGTAGAAATCCTATTTCATTAAAATTCCTAAAATTAAGTCTAACCAGATTTTTTTTAACCTTTTGCTTTCAGAAATCTGCTTGGCACTAGAGTCAAACTGCTTTCCTCCTTTGGGTGGCACTCCAGTCGGCTTTGTTTCCAAGGCCGCGATACCTCCCCTCTCTCGGACATCGCGTAGTCTTGATGCATCAGCCGATATCCTTCTGTTGCTATTTCGAAAATTACCAAATGATGATATTTCTGAAGGGAGGTGGATATATATAAATAAAGAACTCAGTAATATATATATATATATATATATATATATATATATATATATATATATATATATATATATATATATATATATATATATATATATATATATATATATATATATATATATATATATATATATATATATATATATATATATATATATATATATATATATATATATATATGTATGTATATATATATATATATATCCATTTAGATGGATAAGTTTTCAGGGTTAAAGCTCACAAATTAGAACATGAGATATTGTCAACCTGAAAAGTCCCAAATCACAAATTATTTCTTTATCTATTAAATATTCGTGCTTCGTGTGATAAGTTCGTGCTTCGTGTGATAAGAACGTGGCTTGGCATATATTAAATAGAAATATCGTTGTAAAATCTGCTTATTTTATTGGCTTCTAACACGTATTGGTTTAATTAGAATTGTACTTGCTGTCCGTTACCTTTGTATTAAGTGCCTGAATATGATCGGTAATTTTTTAAATTATTTATATGGAACCACGGTACCCGAGTGGTTAGCACTCGACTCGAGAGTTGAAAGGCTCTAGTCCACCTTGGGGCATTAGGAATGGCATCCAACCTTAATTCCCTACCCACTGTGTCTGTGTCCCTCCCAATATCCTTGAGTAATAATGAAACATTAAACGTTAACTTGAGGGGTTGGTGTGGATAAAAAGAAAAAATATATATTTTTTTCATTTTGTTTCCGTCCCTCCAGTCTGTATGGCTTAAATTGCTATTGTTATTTTTCCTAACTGCGTGTAGCCCCATTATTCCATATTTTGTGCCTGTGGTCCAGTATCTCAGACACAAAGCAATTAAAGCTGATAAGTAAATTCTTCCGAATTCTGAATTCCATAACATTTTCATATTTGTGGAGACGGAAATGACGAACTTCAATTTTTAGTATTAACAAAATGATCTTCCGGATATCCTGTGTAGAGTATAAAACTCAAGTTGGAATGACAGTAAGAAAAGAATGATTTTAGGCCATTAACAAGGAAGTCAGACGAATGCGGAAACTTCGACATTTTCAATTTTAATAGGCCATTATGTTGCAGTTTCTGAAGTTAAGGAATACATAAGTCTATTCCTGGCTTGTAGATGATTAAGAAAGACACATTTTGATTTATTTAAAGATTCCTATAATAACCGTGAAAAATAAATAAATAGAGGTGTTCATATTTCTGTATGTCTACTAAAGGAGTTATTTAAACTGTAGCAATTATATATTTTTATATGTATTATAATAAACAATATTTTTGGTGTCTGTTTAAGCTTGCTGTGAATTTATTCAAGCTTGCCTCTTTAGCAGAGCGGTATACTTGGTGAGCAGTACTTTTTTTTTTAGTACTTAGCTTGGACAAAGACTTTCTCTCCTCAGTTTTTTTGTTTTTTACATCATGACGGGCCAAAAAAGTAATAAAATAAAGCAGCCCTCATCGTGCCTGGGCACTAAGAATACATAAAATAAAGAGAAACAGAGCTGGAGAGTGTACTGACTTGTCAGAAGTGAAGGGATAACAAGAGATGTGTAATGAATATCGAAGAATATGCAGTGTAGATGTAGATATAGAAATTGAACTGTAACTGAAGGAAGACTTAACATCGAACTGTCCTGGACAATCCTATTTAAGTTCAAAAAAAAAAAACACCTGTAATATTGCAACGGGCGGCTGGTGCCATGAGCCAACCTACTACATATAATATTGCCATAAGTAAAATTCTACATAAGTTAAGAAAACGATTACAAATTATGTTGATACGGTAAATATATAAACACACATTCCTTGACCAGCATAGTTTGCAAAGTTATGGAGAAACTACTAAGGAACATATCTCTCTTCACTTGGAATCCTTCAACTTTTTGTCAGTGAGGCAACATGGCTTCAGAGAAGGTAGATCAACAGTAACAAACTTATTAGAATTTTATGATGAGGTAAGCCAAATCTTACAGGAAAGAGAGGGCTGGGCAGATTGCATATTCCTAGACTTCCAGAAAGCGTTTGACACTGTTCCACATGGGAGACTTATTAGGAAGCTGCAATCAATGGCTAGAATAGGTGGAAATGTTTTGGAATGGATAAAAACTTACTTAGAAGGAAGGGAACAGAGGGTTAGAGTAAGACACTCAGTGTCTGAATGGAGAAGAGTTAGTAGTGGAGTTCCACAGGGTTCAGTTTTAGGGCCACTTTTGTTCCTTGTATATGTAAATGACCAACCAGAGTCTGTAAATTCATTCATGAATATGTTTGCAGATGATGCAAAGATTGTGAAGAAAGTAAAAAACGAGAACAATGGTAGAGAACTTCAGGAGGATCTAAATAATCTGCATGAGTGGTCAGAAAAGTGGCTAATGAAATTCAATACTTCAAAATGTAAGGTAATGAGAATGGGTACAAGTGCAAGAAGGCCCAAGCTTGACTACTCGGTGGCTGGAGTACAACTTCAAGAGACAGAAAATGAGAGAGATCTAGGAGTAAACATACTGGCAGATATGTCTCCAGAAATACATATAAATGGCATAGTAAGGGCAGCATATGCATTCTTATCAAATGTAAGGGTAGCCTTCAGGCACATGGACAAGGAAATGTTCAGAAATATTTATGTAACCTATGTGAGGCCAAAACTCGAATATGCAGCCCCCTTTTGGAATCCGCACTTGAAAAAGCACATAGCTAAGCTTGAAAAAGTTCAAAGACATGCCACGAAACTGGTGCCAGAAATACGCAATCTCAGTTATGATGAGAGGCTGAGGGAATTAGACTTACCATCACTCGAAGCTAGAAGAGTGAGGGGGGATATGGTGACAGTCTTTAAATTCCTTCATGGTTATGATAGAGTGGATAGGGATCTATATTTTGATATGGCTGGCTCTAGAACTAGAGGTCATAGTTTGAAGGTTCGTAAGAAAACTTCTTTGCAGGATGTAAGGAAATACTTTTTCAGTGTAAGAGTAGTTGATAATTGGAATTGGCTAAGCGAGGAGGTAGTTAATGCTATCTCAATCCATAGTTTTAAGGACAGGTATGATAAGTATCACTAAGTATAAAATGGAACCGATCAGGAGACGGGAAGATACGAGCTTTGGGCTCTTTCCCGTAAACACAATTAGGTAATCACAATTAGGTAATCACACACACCAACACGTAATGGAACCAACGAGAGCCAGGGGTGGGGATAAGCCAGCCATCACTACTTGATCTAGTATTCACAGATAACGTGTTGGATATTGAAAAAATTGAGTATGAACCACCAATTGGAAAGAGTGACCACTGTGTGTTGTTGATGGAGTATATCACTGAGGACATGAGGAGGAACTATCCGAAAGGAGATTACATCAAAATGAATGAGCTTTTTGCAGTTATTGCCTGGAGAACCTTATTTTACAACAAATCTGTTCAAGAAACGTACGACATCTTTTGTGAGAAATATGGGAAGATGGTAGATTGCTGCATACCTGTCACCAGAGTAGGTATAATTCATGCCAGAGAGAAATGGTTATATAATGAGTGTAAAAGAGCTAAGGAGTGGAGAGACAAATGCTGGAAAATGTATAGGAGGAGAAAAAACATAAATGTCTGGCAAACCCACAAAAGAGCAAGAAATAATTACCTAAGTAAAAGAAGAGAGGCAGAGAGAGACTATGAAAGGGACATCACCAGGAAGGCTAAAAAAAATCCCAAGCTTTTCCACAGCTTTATTAGAGGAAAACTGAAGGTAAAAGAACAGGTTTTAAGGCTTAAGAGAGCGGATGGGAACATCACTGAGACGGATGAAGAGATCTGCAAAGAATTGAACAAGGAGTTTCAGTCAGTATTTACGGTAGAAAATACCCCACCCCCTCAGATTGCAGAGATAGAAGCTCATGGGCCGGTATTAGAGAACATCATCCTCTCAGCCACAGAGGTATGCAAAGCGTTGATGGAGTTAGATGTCCATAAAACTACAGGTCCTGATGATATATCCCTTCATGTACTTAAAATATGCGCAAACTCAATATCAGTGGCACTAAGTATCATATTTAAAAAGTCACTTGAGTCAGGGGAGATTCCAAGATGCTGGAAACAAGCAAATGTGATACCTATCTTCAAAAAGGGAAGGAGGGATACGGCTCTAAACTATGGACCAGTTTCTTTGACCAGCATAGTTTGCAAAGTTATGGAGAAACGACTAAGGAAACATATCTCTCTTCACTTGGATTCCTTCAACATTTTGCCAGTGAGACAACATGGCTTCAGAAAAGGGAGATCAACAGTAACAAACTTTTTAGAATTTTATGATGAGGTAAGCTGAATCTTACAGGAAAGAGAGGGCTGGGCAGATTGCATATTCTTAGACTTCCTGAAAGCATTTGACACTGTTCCACATGGGAGACTTGTTAGGAAGCTGCAAGCAATGGCTAGAATAGGTGGAGCTGTCTTGGAATGGATAAAAATGTACTTAGAAGGAAGGGAACAGAGGGTCAGAGTAAGACATTCAGTGTCTGAATGGAGAGGAGTTAGTAGTGGATTTCCATGGGTTCAGTATTAGGGCCACTGTTGTTCCTTGTATATGTAAATGACCTACCAGAGTCTGTAAATTAATTTTTGAATATGTTTGCAGATGATGCAAAGATTGTGAAAAAGTAAGACGACAAGAACATTGGTAGAGAGCTTCAGGAAGATCTAAATAGTCTCCATGAGTAGTCAGAAAAGGGGCTAATGAAATTCAATACTTCAGAATGTAAGGTAATGAGAATGGGTACAAGTGCAAGAAGGCCCAAACTTGATTACTCGGTGGCAGAAGTACAACTTCAAGAGACAGAAAATGAGAGAGATCTAGGAGTAAACATACTGGCAGATTTGTCTCCAGAAATACATATAAATGGCATAGTAAGGGCAACATATGTTTTCTTATCAAATGTAAGGGTAGCCGTCAGGCACATGAACAAGGAAATGTTCAGAAATATTTGTAACTTACATGAGGCCAAAACTTGAATATGCAGCCACCTTTTGGAATCCGCACTTGAAAAAGCACATACCTAAACTTGAATAAGTTCAAAGACAGGCCACGAAACTGGTGCCAGAAATACGCAATCTCAGTTATGATGACAGACTGAGGGAATTAGACTTACCATCACTTGAAGATAGAAGATTGAGGGGGGGATATGGTGACAGCCTTTAAACTGGTTATGATAGAGTGGATAGGGATCGATATTTTGATATGGCTGTCTCTAGAACTAGAGGTCATAGTTTGAAGCTTCGTAAGAAAACTTCTTTGCAGGATGTAAGGAAGTACTTTTTCAGTGTAAGAGTAGTTGATAATTGGAATTGGCTAAGCGAGGAGGTAGTTAATGCTAACTCAATCCATATTTTTAAGGACAAGTATGATAAGTATCACTAAGCACAAAATGGAACCGATGAGGACACGGGAAGATACGGGCTTTGGGCTCTTTCCCGTAAGCACAATCAGGTAATCACAATTAGGTAATTACACACACACACACACACACACACACACATATATATATCATATATATATATATATATATATATATATATATATATATATATATATATATATATATATATATATATATATATATATATATATATATATATATATATATATATATATATATATGGTAATGTGCTCATTTGAGATATATATATATATATATATATATATATATATATATATATATATATATATATAATATATATATATATATATATATATATATATATATATATGGTAATGTGCTCATTTGATATATATATATATATATATATATATATATATATATATATATATATATATATATATATGTATGTATATATATATCTCAAATAAGCACATTACCATATGTGAAAACATGAATCATTTTTACCCCGACCGGGACTTGAACTTAGGACTTATAATTACTAAGCCAAGGCGCTACCAACTACACCACAGATGGTTTATAAGGGGAACAGACCTTACAGCTTATATCTGCTATACTAGGAATGAACGCATTTATCTGACTGACACTATGTTCATATTACAGTTTCCCCCAACCTTACTCGTGGCTTCGTTTTCGCATTTAATTCAACTCCCAATCTCACTCGGGACCAACGATAATCCAGTGAGCCTGGGATTATAATTTTCAGAAGTACTGTAAGGATATTTTGCTTGTTCAGTTGTATGCATCACAGGTAATCCCCAATCATATGGGGGTGGACGCAGACAGGTTGGAGTTGGGGGATTAAGGATTGATAGCTCTCTTTTTTTTTGTTGGATGTTCACCCTTGAGGGTGAGCGGACCTTCCACTTGTGGCCCGCAGGTGGGGTGAGATTTTCTTCGGAGTGTACGTGGTATTCGCTCTTGCTGGCGAATGGGCTTTCCTGTTGGTGAGGAGGTGGGGTGAATTCTTGATAGCTCTCTTAACGCCTTACGGTGGGATCGAACTAGCGAACGTCATTGTTCATCACTTTGCTACTTTCGCCCTTCCTCCCATCGATATTTTAAGGTTAGTAAGGAACTAATTTTTTTAGTCATCCATTGTCTTGCTTAGTTCGTCTTCTCATAGATAGATAGATAGATAGATAGATAATTAAATGCTAGACTTCCTTACCACCAGCATTCTCACAGACACTGACTGCTCTCTTTCTGAGACCTTGGTTGTCTGTTTTTGGATCTCTCATGATTGCCAACGCATTGTCATCCTGTCCTCTCAGTTTCTTAATTATCCACGATAAAGCCATATTGGGTAAACACTCTCAATATAGTCCTTCGTAGTGAGAACCCAAATTCTTGCATTGATTCTATTATCCTTATTTCTAGGTGGTCTTCATATTGACCTCAACTATTTTGAGTTCTTCAAGTCTTGTAAATTCGTTCGTTCACAGGCTGAGACTTTTGGATTAATATTTTCATGTTCATTCACAAACACCGTATCGGCATCTCAGAACATAATCTAAGTATTTTGTGTATCTTCATCACGACGATGTTTACTTGTTATTCAAAGATAATGTTTTTTGCTACAATATGATTCCACACCGACGGCAACACTAGAAATTGTAGATATCTGGCTTAGGTCCGTATAGAACTGCTATAAACTTCAAATGTATATTTCAATAAATTGTCGAACATTTACATAGATCTGTAACTACTCCTTTGGCCAGGTAACCACTATATACAAGATCTGAATTTAGCTCTAATCTTATCTCTTATCAGATAAAGTATTGTCAGGAATGATAACATAGATAAGTACAGTCTGTGAATATTAGATAGGCTATGTCAAAGTAGAAGGTTTAAAATATTATATTTAATTACAAGTGCCTTTCATAAACTGTATATGCGAAACCAGAAGCATACTTCTTTCGATAGTAAAAGTTTATGCACAGCTAATAAAAGTAATCAACAATAATTTGCATATTTCATACGGATATATAAAAATGCAAATACTATTTTTTTTTTTTAATTTATTCAGATAACTGTACATGGGGACATGTGCACATGGGCACTCCCAGTCATATTGCAGTTGATAACATTACAATCTATGTGGTTATGTAAAAATAACATACTAATAGAATTTGCAATTAATTTAAAATATCATAGCAAGTAATTAATAATAAAATATAGTGTAATAATTGAAGAGTACTTGAAGAGTAATCATTGTGACAATATTTTCAATAGCCCTTGTTGAGTGCTATCATTTAAATTCCGTACTACTGCAGACAATTTGAAGCAGATATAGAATACAATTTTCAGGTTAGAATAATAAGTAGGTACATACATATATATATCACACACATACATACACACACACATATATATATATATATATATATATATATATATATATATATATATATATATATATATATATATATATATATATATATATATATATATATATATATATGCATGCATTAATTAGATGAGCAATAGAAACACCACTGGGGCTTCATAGCCATACATATCAAGGAGAGAGAGAGAGAGAGAGAGAGAGAGAGAGAGAGAGAGAGAGAGGAGAGAGAGAGAGAGAGAGAGAGAGAGAGAGAGAGAGAGAGAGAGAGAGAGGAGAGAGAGAGAGAGTTTGTGGTATTCATTTCAGCAAAAGGAGTTATTCGTCCTTACTACAGATAAAGACACATCCATGCATACTCAGACACATCATTGTCATCTGAGGGTAACACAGCAGAGGAAAGTGCATGTACTTAATTGCATATACGTACACATATAAACCTGAACATACATACATACATACACATAAACACAGTGCCATATAATGGAGGATAAATTTGGAAGGAAAAGAAAGAGAGAGACTGAAAGCCTCTCCCCCTCTCCACCCTTCAAATTATGTACGTGAGAGAGAATTACGTCAATTAATCCATTATCACTATTATCACAACCATTGCTACCACCATCATGATTATTATTATCATCATCATTATTATTATTATCATTATTATTATTATTATCATTATTATTATTACTATTATTATTATTATTATTATTATTATTATTATTATTATTATTATTATTATTATTATTATTACCATCATCATTACTACAGCTTTTGTATATAGATAGAGTTATGAATCAAAAGTAGTAATTATTGATACATATAGACATGCACATACATATACATATACACATATACATACATATATACATATAAATACATATACACATACATATACATATACACATACATGCACACATGTACACACATATACATACATATGAGCTCTTGAGGGAGGGGGTTAGAATACTTCCTCCATGTTCCCCTGCGTGTCGTAAGAGTAGACTAAGTGGGGCGGAGCGAAGGGAATGAAAGAACCCTTCTCTGTACTTTCTCTTCCCAGAAAGTCAGAGCATTATTCCTTTACTCAGCCACTCACCTTATAAGGGGAAAAGTGGCTTATGTATATAAAAAGGCATATGAGAGAGAGAGAGAGAGAGAGAGAGAGAGAGAGAGAGAGAGAGAGAGAGAGAGAGAGAGAGAGAGAGAGAGAGAGAGAGAGAGAGAGAGAGAGAGAGAGAGAAGGTATTCCCTCCACCCCTCTTTTTTTTTTTTTTTTTTTTTTTTTTTTTTTTTTTTTTTTTCAGTTATAGAAATATCAGATAATATACAAGAAAGTAGACTAAGATGGTATGGTCACGTCGCTAGAAGGGATGAACAGTATGTTGGGAGGAGGGTGATGGAAATGGATATACAGGGTAGAAGGAGAGGGAGACCAAAGCATAGGTGGATGGACCGCATCAGTGATGATCTGAGGTCCAAAGGTTTGTTGGGTGATGAGGTATGGGACAGAAATAAATGGAGAAAACTGACCAGAAACATCGACCCCACATAAATGTGGGAAAAGATGTAGACGGAGAAGAGGGTAAAAGAATTACATTTTCAACGTTGGGTATACACTAAGTACAGGATATAAGTTCTCTGGGTTGCAAAAGTGCACACAAAGTTCAAAGTAGCTCAGGCCAAGAGGTCTGAAGTCCTTAAGCTTTGTGCACTCTGCAATGTAGTGTACTAAATTGTTGCCCCCTTCACACTCACATAAATGGCATTTTGAGTGTTCTGGGTGCTTTCTACCAGTTTTCTCGCAATTCACCTCCCATATATTTCTATAACCAAGTCTTATACGGGCAGCAACTCTATCACAGTCACCTGTAAGCATTTTACCCATGCTGTATTTGTGTCTCAGCCTTCTGAAGTTTTCATAATGTTGGATCGAACAGCTGCTTACATGTTGTGTGAGTGTAGAAAGTTCTTGCTCTTCCATAATCTCATTATACAACATTGTTTTAAACTGAGTCAGTGTGGTTATAGATTCAGACACTGAACTCTCAGTTGCCATTTTTGCCAGCCTGTCAGCCTTTTCATTACCTACTATCCCAACATGGGAGGGTACCCATGAAAACTTAACTTGGAGTTTAAGTTTTGCGCAATCAATAAGAGCCTCTTGAATTTCAGCCATGTGAGTTTTGTAGGAGCTTTTTAATGATCTCAGTGACAGAAGCGCACTCTGCGAGTCACAGAATATGATAGCATTTCTCCTAGCACTGAGAACATGTTCAATAGCAAGTTTTAGACCAACAATTTCACATTCGGTGATTGATGACCATTTTGGCATACTCAGTGCTTTGTCAAATATTTGCTGCCCTTCAAAATTTTCATAAACTACAATGCTGCACCCAGACCCTCATGCACTGCTTGTGTGAGACCCATCAGTGTAAATGCAGAGTGTTTCATTGTTAGTTGGGAAACTAGTTTCAATAAAGGCTTCAATTTCATCTAACCATTGATGTTTTTTAATAATTGGAGCAACATTCGGACCAGATGATAATATTGGAAAGAGAATTTCTGGCCCAATCCTCTTGCAAGGATTTATTAATCGTTCAGGACCACTCTCAGTAAAGAGTGTTACATTATGTATTTTTGTCTCATTGGTTATAAGCTTAAATACTTTGGGGTGAATTTGTCTTTCATACTGTATGTTACTTTTTATTAGTGATTTAATGATTGTTGGCGCTGACTGCGGCCCTTGCAAATGACCAGCATTACATGGATGAGGCTGAGCTGATTTCGCTAGTTTAACTCCAAATATCACAGCTGACTGTTTGATATGTTCTATCAAAGGTGGGAGGTTTAATTCATGTTGCATATTTATAATTCTGGTGCTCATAGGGCAGCCAAGAATAATCCTCATAGCTTTGTTCTGAATTTTTTCTAGGGGTCTTAAGATAGAGGTAGTCATAGTACAGAGCTGCAGGGTGTGATAGTCGACTAATGACCTGACATATGCGAGATAGAAAGTTCGGCATATGTTAATTCCAACACCAGATACCCTATTGGCAAGAAGCTTTAACGGTCTGAATCTCTGTTGCAGTCTTTCACACAAATCTTTGACATACTCTGTGTGAGGGGGAGAAGGAACTGGTATTCCCAAATATTTGTGATTTTCACACACCTTAACCATTTGATTGCTTAATACAAGGTGAGGCTCTTGCGAGATACTGGAAAAGTACTTTGTTTTTGGAGTTGAAATGACAAGACCAATGTCTTTTGATACTTGAGAAAAGTCATTAAGTATTATTTGCATATCATTGGCAGAAGGTGCCCTTATACATATGTCGTCTGCATAACATATGATGGTGCATTCATCATTTGGTAGTCTGAGAGACTTGAGAAGCTTATCCATTAAGATGTTAAAGAGAAGGGGAGACAGAACTCCTCCCTGAGGAGTTCCCAGTGTAAATTCCTTTTCGCTGGAAGTAAGATATCCTTTATAGTACACTTTAGAGGTTCGACTACTTAGGTAGCATCTAATTAGTTGCAGTAGTTTACCTTTGACCCCTAAAGTTGCTAAATGATCCAAAATAACGGTTCTATTTGCAATATCAAAGGCATTTTGCAAATCTAGAAAAACAGTGACTTCAGAGCAGTGCTCAACATTCATAAATTCTACAAAACAGTCTTTGGTACTTTTTCCTTTCATAAATCCATACAAATTATTTGATAATTTTCCCTCGAGTGTGAAATCAAGTCTGTTAAGAATGACTCTCTCAAAGGCTTTGCAGAAGCAGGATGTCAGAGAGATAGGTCTTAATTTTGTACTTTCTTTTTTTGGAATTGGAATAATAATGCTTTTTTTCCATTGTTCTGGAAGTGTGCCCTCATTATAAATAGTGCTGAATAAAAACTGAATTGGATTAATACCATTACAAATATCATCATTAAGATCTCGGATTACTTGGTACGTAATGCCATCCTCACCCGGAGAGGTGCTCTTCCCATGGGAGAGAGCAAAGTCCAACTCATTTTTGGTTATGTAGTCAATGAATCTGTCCTCTTCCATTGTTCTTGCACAGGATAATTCTATGTTCATCATTCTTTCAAAGTCAAGATTTCTTAATCGTTGTTGAATATCGCAAGGAAGGTTTTCAAAGGAAGATGTCTTAGAGTATTGTAAGAGAAGTTCTTCAGCAAGAGTTTGGGAATCATTTGTTTGTGACACACTGATGTTTTTGCCAACCAGAGCATTAATTGACTGCCAGATTTTAGAAGTACTCGTATGAGCATTGATAGACTGTAGGAAGTTTTGAAAGTGCTTGGTTCGGACATCACTTTTAAGCTCACGGTACTCTCGTAGAGTAAGTAGCAGATTTTCAAGAGTGGTTGCATTGTTGTCCCTTTTATACATATCAACTGCACTGTCTACCTGCTTTTTAAATGTGTTTAGCTTGTTATCTTCTGTCCAATTGTTTTTCTTCTTGATTGCCTTGTGTTTAGGCTTGTGTATGTAAGTTCTATGGAATAAATATATCCGTTCTATTAAGAGATCATAGATTTCTTGGCCTGTAATGGTCTGAATATCTATATTTTCAAATGTAGAAGCCATAAAAGAGCGAAAAGGGGCAACGAATTCAATAGGAATATTTATCTGCTTTCGTTTATGTGCTTGACAAATGCCGGAATCGAGTAGGAATGTGCTCTCAAGTGCAAAATGGTCAGACAATAGATCGTCTATTCTTCTGCAAGTAAAGTCTTTCCCATATTCTAAACCATGATAAAATATGTAGTCTAGTCTACCACCTCTAAGGTGGGTACGCAAACGTGGTCCTAGTAAGGTAAAATTGTTATCACTAATAAACTCATAGAGCCGTCTGCCATTGTAATTACAGATGTTATCAGATGTTTCTGCAAATTCTTTGTGCCTTGCATTAAAATCTCCAGCGAATATAATGTTCTCATACATAAGGGGATGTGGTAATTTTGCTTCATTAAAGGCATCAGTTCCAATATATGTATTACAAACATAAAAAGGATTGGTTTTGACATTTATTTTGAAAAGCATATATGTGACATTCTTGTTATCCTCACCATCATTACTTGGATTAGTGCTGGTTTCGATTAACTGATGGGGAATGCAGTTACTAATATAAGTGGTGAGGCCTTGCTTACTATCAAGCGAATATTTGGAATAGCCTCTTATGTTGCACAACTGATGAGAGTGCAAACTTTCTTGCAGACATACAAATGTTGGTTTCTCTTTTTTAACATAGTGCAAAATATCCACAAATCTTTTCTTCAAAGAATGAATATTGAAAGTTAAGATTTTGTAATGCATGAAAAGATCAGAACGCATAATTAGGGCCTTGATAACAAGAATTACAGTAATAATCACAAAAGTAATGAGTACAGTAACAATCACCAGTGTCACAACAGCAGTTATGGTAACTGTTATGAGAATGATGATTCACACATACAAGCATACACA
This sequence comes from Halocaridina rubra, assembly GCA_037179515.1. Classification (NCBI taxonomy): domain Eukaryota; kingdom Metazoa; phylum Arthropoda; class Malacostraca; order Decapoda; family Atyidae; genus Halocaridina; species Halocaridina rubra. Next base: position 241,071 of record JAXCGZ010007555.1, on the reverse strand, counting down.
TATATATGTGCACATACCTGCATATATATATGCAGACACATGCACACACACACATGCACACATGAAAATACCTAATTATAGCAATAATCATGAAGTTAATGATTATAATAACAATCACTAGTGTCACAACAGTATTCACACCAACAGCTATAGGAATAGTGATAGACACACGTATATGCATATACATATACATATACACATACACCCACATACCTACATACATGAGAATCTCCTTATATATGCATGCACATGCACACACACACACATATCTATTTATGAAGAAAAGGTATGACATAGAGATAAGAGACAGGTTCATTGTAGTAAGAAGGGTGTGATTAATTAGAAGGAAAGAAAAAAAAAATTAAAGAATAGAAAGTTGGGAGAGTGATATCTGCATCTAATTATCTGCAGTGTTAAGGAATTTTACCTGTTCAAGTATGAGGGCTTTACCTTTGACTTTAGCAGCTCGTGTTATTCGGGTTCTTTGAGCTATTTCCTTGTCACTGCCATTATCATTTTGAGATGATATAGGACAAACCTTAAATGATTCATTTGTCATGTTTTCAAGCTGAATCATTAATGTAGCTACTTGCTCTTTTAAGTTTTTGAGCATCTTTTCATAGGAGTTATTTTTGCACTGTAGTTCTCGGTCGTTATCTCTGATAGTTTGTTCATTCACTGTTACAATTTGTTCATTCACTGCAGTGATTTGTTCCTTCACTGCTACACTTTGTACCTGAACTGCTTCATCTGTAGTTGTCAGTAATGATTCACCCTCGGCAGATCCTGTATCTTGGCTCTCCGAGGTGATACTATCATCATTCTGCTGGGAACAGTTATGCTCCCACATATTTTCAGTGACTGTGCCACATCGTGAGCAAGTCCGGGACCGAGGAGTTGTTGTGATGGGCCCAGCAGTCTCTGCTGAACATTTTTGATAAGTGTGCCCCTTCTGGCAATAGAGGGAGCGCTGGATGTTGGTTGAAGATTTTTCTTGCACTTTGAGGATAGGGGGATCTTTAATCCCTGGAAGAAGGACAATTTCTTCTGGAGGATTGACTTCAATTGATTTCCACATCATCTTTAGAGTCGAAGATTCTTTTCCATCATACTTTAAGCGTTGTAGGCTTTCGATGTATTTGCCATCTTCATTTTCTAAGAGGGAGTGCAGTTGTTCTTTATTCCAATAAGTAGGAAACCCTTTAATGAAAAATGTTCTAAGAGGTGGCTTATCCTTTGACACGAATTGGAGCCCCCCATGCACACCCCTTTGCAATTCTTCAATAAGATGCTTGTTTTTCCTCATGACATATAGATGATTAAACCACCATTTGCTTTGGTTGGGAATGCTCAGCGAATGATGGTGAATGGGAAGGAATTTATTCCTCCATTGAAATTTTTCCGCGAGAGATATACTTTCTGGAAAGCTTAGAAGGTGAAAATCCTTCCTTGGGAACACAGACCTAGGTTTGATACCTCTGTCTTTGGCCAGTACCTTCGTCGAGGAACGTGTTATAGTTACTATTACCATTGTTAAAGCATATCTAAAGAAATGATTCAGTGCGTGCTCGCATATGTCTATTCACCTAATTGTGTTGATGGGAAAGAGCCCTGTGATCGTAATATCCCGTTTCCTGGTTGGCTTAATTTTTTACCCATTAACACATATCTATTCTTGAAACTATGAATGTATTTAGCATTTCCTGTTTCCAATTATCATCTATATCTTACACGAAAAGATCCTGCCATCTTCAAAGTTTTCTTTCGAAGCTTCTAACTATATATATATATATATATATATATATATATATATATATATATATATATATATATATATATATATATATATATATATATATATATATATATATATATATATATATATATATATATATATATATATATTATATATTTTTATTTATTATTAGGTGACTTATTATTCATGTATAGTATAAATATACTTCAGACTTATGAAGGGATAACTGAAGACAGTTAAAGGGATTGTTATTCAAAATAAATAGGCATCGCTTTCTCGTTTTTTTTCTTTTACTCATGAAATTTGTTCCATATACATTAGACTTAGGCCCGATTTCTTAAACAGTATAAACCTAGGATACCATATAGTTAGTTAGCTAGACACAGACAAATGGATTTCATAAACGCATCTGACGCGGATCTGTGTATGGTTAGGATCCCGTCCTAGCCATACACATAACCGCGTCAGATGCGTTTATGAAATCCATTTGTGTTTGTCTAACTAACAATATGGTATCCTAGGTTTACACTGTTTAAGATATCGGGCCTTAGTAAACAGCTGAACACCAAAGTACCATAGTGGTAAGATGTTGTCTGCCTGAAGAATTTTATAGGTATATTGAAGTAATTTCAAATATTAATCGCCTCTGCGTTAAAATATGTTCGTGAGATAAAAGATAAATAAGCGAGTCGATAAATAAATAGATTCCACTTCTTTATCGATATCCACCTATGAGAGGGTGGCCAGGCCTTGGTGGGCCCACCGGCTCCCACATGTCATAAACTGAAATTCTACGCTAACTTCCTTCCTTTAACAGCTAGCTGATCTAGATGAGAGAGAGACCCTTCCCCTACCATAGGACCATCTCGAATAGAAGTGACGTAGTAGTGCTTGCTTGCAAGCAAAGACCTTGAATGCTTGCCAGAGGCTCGAAGGTTATTAATTTTGCTACTAGGCGATGGTGTCACATAACTCATAAAAACAACTTCCATATGGCTCAAAAAGAAACATATTTATGCTTGAATATATCATTAAAGGAAATATATAAAGCAGACTAGTATTAGGGCCTTACGCCATCATTTTTAAGCACCTTTATTTTAGAGAAAGAAATTTATTATTTTTTCAAGTAAGATTTCATGAATTTTATTTCTATTAGAAGATCTTAACGTTTTATTTATCGTAAATGTATCACAATAAAATCTAAAAATGTAGAAATATAATTCAATGATTATCTCTTTCTTTTATTACATTCGGTACTGTGAAAAATAAATAAGCACAAATATGAGATAATAGCTAAATATGTATTAGAATCCATATCATTTTTCTGTATAAGCATACCTAGTTACCTAAGACTAATGAAAAAGCAAAAAATAATACCGAATGGGGGAAAAAAAAACGAGGAGGGAATTTGAATATTTGGATACATGTTGAAAATCAAACCGATGAAAACGATAAATTTTTTTATATTTTTCTCTTACTGAATGACATGTAAAATCTTCCATTCGTAACAGTATTGACAACTAATTAAATAAACTAATTACATGATAAAATGTATTGTAAAAATAAAGTATGATAATGGAAGAAAATAATGAAGTTGGTCTGACGCCTTGACAACCTTCACTTGTTACCAGCGCCATGGGTGGGGGAGGGGGAAGACTGGCTTGTGATTGGAGGGATTTGACAATCTCCTTTTACCCGCCATTCCTCTCTTGTTGGGAAATCGGATTAAAAAGGCCGTGTTTGAAGCCCTCAAAATGTCCGAAGACGAGGTTAAACCCCAGTCCGAAGAGGTAAATTGTGTTCTAAGCACTCCTTAACGTGTAATTAAGCTAAATTAAAGCATAATTAGGGTTTAGTTACCTTTAAAATACGCACGTGAAAATCTGCATTAAAATTGTTCTGCCATTACCCGTTGGAGACGCAAGCTCGCAACGAATTTACGCCGGGTTTTTGGTCGTTATTTTAAGGGTCGTCTGTGTGATGTTTGCTCATTATATTCTTATTAACCTCTTGTAAGTCATGCGTGACACTGATTTTGAATGTTCAAGTGCCAAAAAGCTGTAAAATTATGAGTTAAATCAAAGCGTGTTTTATTGTAAACAAAATGGGTAAGAGGGGGATGGGGATGCATCATATAACAGCTGAAACGGCTTTAATGTGTTCATGCATGCCCTTAGAGTCGTTCTCTGATGTATTGCAGCACATTTGAAGGTTAGATTATTTAAGTGAAACTTTCGTTATTTAAAAATTTGACGTGTAAAGTATTTACTAATAATAAAACTTGACATGGTCAGAAGGTCATTTTAAAAGACCGTCTAAACAAATTACTGTATACCAAATAAAAAAAAAAAGTTATTCGTCAATGCCATCAAGGCCTCATCTGAGAGCTGTTATTGACCTAGGACCTAACTAGGGGTTGATGGACAAGACCCCCTTGCGTTAGTGTAAACAGAATTTCCAGATATTAAATTATAGTTACTTATGTTAGTTTACTTAGAGAACCAGTTACAAGCAAAGAGTTTGTGTGATATCTATTATGAAGGTAGCAAACTTACCTCAAAAATATTTGTCTAAAACAACTGCACCTAACCTAACCTAACCAGGTATGTTATAATCGCATTAAATTTTTCATTCATGATTACCTATTTCACATTATTTCTTTCATTGTGCAGTTGTCCGAGTTTGTATTACAAGTTTGGGGTTGTTGTCCTAATAGTAGTTATCCTAGGGACAAAAGTGTACCTCGCGTATGGTACCATGGTTTATTACAATTCAATGTGTCCATCATGCAGAAGGTAAAGAGAGACCCTTATTAGAGTTTTGGGACAGTGAAGATCCTATCTCCTCAAGTCTTTTGGGACTTTTATATATGTTTACTATTTAATCTGACCTCCTTACAGAGCGGCTGACGCGCTGCATAAGGGCATGCGTGCACGTTGAGTTTTGTCGCAGATGACTGACGCCGAGAGGATTGGACCATTCTAGTCAAATCCCGGATGACCCACTTGACACATAACATATTCCTCTTTAGAAAAGAAATATATATCTATGAGTCAGTGAATAATTATTAGATTTATTTTGATATTGATATTAGGTTACAGGTTTCGTGGGCAGCGGTAGATCAGTGGTAGAACTCACAAGTAGGGACACATTTAACTGGGTTTGAGTCAACTGCAGGAAGCTAAGTAGGGTAACCAGTCTTAATTACTATTTGTGTCCGCCTCCATTTAAATGATGATTAATGGTGATACATTAAATGTAAAGCAACATAAAAGAGAACCGTACTTATGTATCAAGCATCACAGTTATTTGTTTTCTTGTACTTATCATATAATCGTGTTGTGATCATGACATTTACGACTGCCCTGACACACCTTTTTGATGAACGTCCAATAACATTTGCACTCAATATTTTACGTGCATACGCTGTATAGAACGATAAACAGATTGAGCTTTCATTCGTAAAATGGTTCTTAACATATTCAGTCTGTAATACTGTACAGTACATACTATATGCAATTGGGTACCGCAGTAGTGTACAGTCTATAATACTGTACAGTACATACTATATGCAATTGGGTACCGCAGTAGTGTAGTGGTTAGAGAACTGGACTCGGGAAGTGGCAAACCCGTGTTTGAGCCCACCGCAAAATTATAGAAAGGGCATCACCCATGAATTCCCAGTTCTAAGCTGTTTGTATTTACTCCCATTTAAATGGTGATTTATAGTGACCAAAAAAAATAAACCTAAGTTCATATTTTCACTTTTAGAGGAAAAAAGTGAACAATATATGCTTCTTGTTAATGTTTTTGCACATGCTTCATGTTTTGAATTTTGTTAAGCTTGCTGTATGCACCATTTATGTGTCACAAGCAGACCATATTGAATGGGGATGGGCACTGACATGTACCCTTTTGACTAAATAATTGGTGAAACTATAATTTGTGTTAAGCACTTTATGTCTAATTTGGTTTTGAAAAAATGTTGTTAAGGAGTGTGCTGCAGACATTCCTTGTCTATCGGAAGAGACTGCACCACTCAGTTAGTAATGCCTGTACAGGATGTAATGCATCACCTCATACAATCATTCACATTATGGAGGACAGCATTTCTTACAACCTTATACCTCTACGAAGCAACATACGCTCCCTGAGAGCTCTGTGGAAAAGCCTGAGATTGACAGTAGCCTTCCATGGGGGCTTGGTACTGTTCAGTCATATAGTTTAGGGAACAACAACAATTCTTGTTTCAATTGGCTTTTCTGGTTTGAACATTCAGTACCTTGAAATACAAGTGTGGGAAGAATACTCATAGAGATCTGGTTTTATTGTGACATTACAGCAGTTTAATCTCTGAGAGAATACTCATATTTCTTACCTTTTATTTATTGATATAATCAATAAAATCAATGGTAATCATATAGATTAATTTTGGTCATCTTGCTTGATGGAGATTGCCGTAGTATGGTTGTTAGAGCGTCACACTTGGGAAGTGACAGACTCATAATTGAGCCCATGCAGGGTGTTAGAAACGACATTCAGCCTTAATTCCCTTTTTTTCAGTCTGTCTGTGCCCTCTCCCATATTCCCGTAATGGGGATTGAGTAACAAAATGGCAAACCACAATATAAGCTTTATTTAACCCTCTGCAGCTTGTGGCATAAATTGAGTGTGTGTGCATGCATCCACATATGTGTGTTGTAACTTGGGTATTTAATGTTTATTTTTATATATGGCTGTGTCTTTTCCTAGCCTACCCCTGATGCTGTGAAAAAGGAGGAAGTTAAAGAGAATGTAGAGAAAGAGAAAAAAGAAACCAATGGTGAAAAAGAAGAGGTTGAAGAAAATGATCAAGAAGAGGAGGAGGAGGAGGAAGAAGAGGAAAAAGAAGTGAAGGAAGAAGATGCAGAAGATATGAAAGATGATGCAAAAGGAGAAGAGGAAGAAGAAGAGAAACCAAGACCAAAGGTCGGAAGAAAGAAGAAGGTTGTTTCTGAGGCACCTGAAACTTCAGATAAGAGTAGGTTTTAGCAACTGGTTAAGTTTGTAAAACTAAACATTGAACTAAAAATTGTGAATGTATCCATTTTGTATAGATATATTACAGGTGACATAACACAGAAATATTGTTCATTCATTGGTAATTAAATTTTTGACAGATACGGTACCTCTATACGACCAGCCATTAGAACTGAGTGGCAAAAGAGATCGTAAAAAAGTCGAACGATTCATCCAGGAGGAAAAAAAGGAAGAACTCAAATTTGATGGAAGAGGTTCGGCCCTCAGTGAAATTCCATTTATCGACGCTATGATTACAGTATGTATGACCAGTTTTTGTTTTTTTTAGTAATGTTTGTAAATTTTTATAAATATATAGATATGTAATTAGGAGCATTGAGATTGAGGCTATGGTGTTGGCTGGAATGGTGGAAGTTAGAAGACCAAGAGAGATGTGTAGGGATGATGAGACAAGTGTGGCGGGAGAACATCTTAAGCCTGCAGAGTTGTTAAAGTTAACAAGAGACTGAGGCAGGTGATACTCCTTGCCTGCCAATGTCCAAGTGGATATGGCATATTGATGATGTTGGTAGTATTTTGCATGTGTAAATGATAAATATTTATATACTGAAGATTATCAAAGAAGATGTAAACCCAAGAACGCTCTTTGTTTCATTGCAGAACACGCACCATGACGACTTAAAGCTTCTTCACAGAATCGCATTTAATCGACCAGGAAAGGGTCCTGAAATTAAGAAAAATTTGCGTCAGTTCAACGGATTTACTTTCACGAAAGATGATAAAAAATTTGAACTCAAAATGTCAAATGTTGAAAGGTAATTCTCATTATTCAATAGTTTTCACATTCTTCCATATAATTGGCCAATTCTTTCTAAATTATGAATAGGCAGATCCTGACAGTTTTCATTATATATATTCCTCCAAAAATATCTGGATCTTGTAAAGAAAAGTAACCCCAGATGGCTCTAGGGTTATTCATGTTTATAAGCCAAGTCACCAAACCTGTCAGTTTATGTGGTTATTTAAATTTTTGGGATTACTCATTACAGTTTTAATATCTATAATAGTAGCAATATGAAGTTTTTCCTAGAATTCTGTGTTCTTATGTATTTTAATCATGGTACTGACAAGAGGAACTTCATATTTTAATAGTTATTGCTGCTTTATGACCAATGAATTGTTTTTTGTAATGAGTTTGATGAAATTCTCTTTCATTGCTGTTATGAGATGGGTGTGGAACTCTTAAACATTTCGGCAGGGATTTCATAATACTACCAAAATAAGCAACTAATTATCTCATTACATATGATTTCTCTTTAACTTATGTTATCCCGCACTTTCAAAGTAATTAAAGGACAGTATTCTGTGGGACTGTTTTTCAGAATCGTCATGCCAGAAATAAAAAGAATATTGAATATCTTGGGTTTGGAGAAGTCTGGTCATAAGCGTGAAGTTGTAGAGCGTTTAATGGACTTCATGGTGAATCCCAAAGATACAGGCAAAAAGCCACCAAAAGTGAAGGTACTATAATATTTTTTTACTTATTTATATATTTTTTTTCTGCCTTTTGGGATTGCATATGGATACCTGTAACTATGGTAGAATTTACATTGCTAGACGTGAAATTAACTTTTATTTCAGTTAAAGAAAAGCAGACATGAACTTAGCAGATAAGTTGATAGAATAACATCAGTGAGTGTGATGAATTGGGCAGGGAAACGGGACATTGATGAAATGATCTTGAAGCCTAAAAGATCTTATAATTATAGTTGATTTGACTGCTAGAATTGTGAATCCATTATCTTTACCTGAGAACTTATACTGAACTTTGTAGCTTTCATAATTGGTGAAATTAGTCATATCATAGAAAATCATTGTCTTCCTTTATATTTATCTCATTGTAACCTAATTTTATGTGCCACTATTAGTCCCTAATATGGGAGGGGACACAGACATGGGAGCTTTGTAATTAAGGCTGGATCCTCTACCTAATGCCCCATAGGACTCAATAGGTCTGTCATCTCATTAGTATTCTAACCACTACACTACCGTGGTCCCCTTCATTGACCCCTTCCAATGTTCAAGAATTGGTAGATTTAAATTCTCTCTCTTAAAGAATTGAATGGTTGACTGCCTCCATGTGTATGGAGTGAATATAATTTCATGATGTATTGCATGGGTGGAGTGCCTCCATTTGTATGTTGTTAATGCAGAGTGCCGTTACCTGCTTCTCCCTCGTATGAATGAATTATTATACTGATGGTTTCAGAAACCTAAAGGTAGAGGGAGACCCAAAAAAGGAGAGGAGAAATCTAAAACAGAATCAGCGGCTGAGTCTGATAGTGATGAAAGTAGTTCACCCAGTGAAGATGACAGTGTGGCAGAGAAACCCAAAAAGACCCCAGCTAAAAAGACTCCAGCTAAAAAAGCAGCAGCCAAAAAAACCCCAGCCAGGAAAACGCCTTCAGCAGCTAAAAAAGCGCCAACGAAGAGAGCTGCCTCCGCCAGAAAAGAGGAAAGGTCGTCTGAAAGCGATGAGGATTCAGATAGCGAGTCTGACGACGAGCCTCTTTCCAAAAAAGTTAAGCAACCACCCACGGTGAGTTAAAGGGTTAAATTGTATGTTTGTTTGCTTGCTATATTGTGTCAATTAATCCTCATTATGGGAATGCCCTCAAGCTTGTTAGAGCTGTGGAATTTAGACTATATGCCCTTCCAAATGCCCTGTGGTGGGCTCGACTGCAGATTGTCATTTCTGGAGTCAAGAATTCTAACCACTGCACCACCACCACAGTCTTCTGTAATGACAAATATTCACATAATCTTTGACGTGTTTTTTCACTGAAGTTATATCTTTTCACAGGATAATGAGATCAAAGTTATGGTCAAGAAAATATTGGATGGTGCTAACCTGGAGGAAGTTACTATGAAGAGTGTTTGCAGACAAGTTTATGAAAGTTACCCAGATTTCGATTTGACGCACAAGAAGGACTTTATAAAGGAAACTGTAAAATCAGTAAGTGTTTCTCTCATTCAGTTTTATTTCTTGATCTTTTCTTATTTTTTATATTTATGTGTGCATATGTGACTTGTCTTGAGACTGTGGATAATGAAGAGCTGCTAGAGAGGATGTAAATACCAGATAAGTCGAAGAAATGTGGAAAAGATTTTGTTTGGGGGACTGCAGCCTTTGTGTATAGTATATAGATAGCATATTTTATGTTTATTTAGTGATAAATACTTGCTGCACAACCATATTTTTAATTTGTCGTCAAGGGTCTTCGGCCATGGGGCTCAACAGCCACAGCTTTTTTTTTCCCATTCCCTGAGATGAAGCAGTGGGGGTAAACCAACTGCAGCTGTCGAGCCCCACAGTAGAAGATCCTTTTCCTTTTATCCTGTGGGTTGTCTAAGCAGGATGGGGAAGAAGACATTGTGGCATCCCTTTTAACCCCTAAGGGCTAAGAGGAGTGATGAGGTATAATTTCATGTTAAATGCATGTGCTTTGACTCTGCCACTTCCGTACAAAGGGGATTGTGGTCATTATATATTTTGTGTCATACCCTATATTGTATATTATTGTCACTGAACATTCGTTTCTCTTCCAGATTATTTCGTGATCATCCGGCTAAGTGATTCGTGTATAGTACAAAAGTTGTGGATTTTTTATATACCGGTAGGCATTAAATGAAAAATTTGAGTGAGAGCACTCACGATCAGTGTCAAGAAGACGAGGGATAATGCTTCTTAAGGTTTTGTGAGTCATTTTGTATGTGTTCTTGGATTGCATGGTGCATACTTCTCATGGAAAGGCAATTTCCCTGGGTCATTACTTTTATCAAGATAGTTTTTGCTAGCTAATGTTCATTAATTATTTAAACCATGTTTACAATTGGAAATATGTTGTGATGTACATTGGGAGGGCCTTTACATAGATATTTCCTATTTTGGTATGCTCAAAAACACATTCAACTCCAAATCTTTGGTGTAAATTGATCATGAACTTTTCCTGGCTGGTCTATTATCAAGGTAGAAATTGCCTTTCCTTGAATAGATAATTCCTCGGGAAAATGTACGTTGCCAAGATAAGTTTTATTCCTTGGATTATGTGAATGTTTAGCTGTGTATATTGGATTATTTTTTTAATGAACAGAAATTGTCTTTTTCGTCTTGTTTCATTCTTTTTTAACCGTGCCATTAGGGAGCAGTTGTTCTGATAGCGAAATTAATTTCTAATGCTTTTTGTTTTGTTTTTTGTTGTTGCTTAATTTGCTTACTAGCTGATGATAATTTAAATTTTTGTGAAATTTATATTGGTTATGTAATATGTGAAAATGTATAAATAGTTCTCACTGTACAAAATTATGCAAATAAGAGCCAAGTTTGATATGAAATTCTGAATTCTTTGTATATTAGTAATGTAAATCAATGAAATATGAATTTATTTATACTCTTGTATAAAATTACATAAAGCAAACTTAAAAGTTGAATCTGACATCATGTAAACTTTTTGAATGTAGGAATTATGTTAGCTAATTGGAGTTTTTTTTAGTGAAAATGTGTTTGAATATAATGATTTGACTTTCTCTTTTATATCGTAAAAATTAAATCGTTTGGTAATTCTATCTGATCTCTAAATTTCACACGGAGAGGTTGTCTCCGTAACAAAGTTTTAACGCAAGAGAAAAACTGTTCTTGTATTTTATTTTTTTTTTTTTCGACTAATCCATGAAATAAGGATCATTGATTTTGAGTAGACTGGAAATGCATAGACATTACTGTGGAAGTAATTATCTTTCAAGCAATAAACTACTAATAGATGCACTTCATTTAATTAAAACTTCAACTTTATAATTAGCATGGCACTCAAGTATTAATGTGTAATTTATAGGTTCTATTAAAGAAATCTGGACAACTACCATCCAGCGATAACCAGATGATATCCCAGTTTTCTTGGATTCTCTCTCTCTCTCTCTCTCTCTCTCTCTCTCTCTCTCTCTCTCTCTCTCTCCCCCCCCCCCCCGGGACACTATCATCTCTGTATACAGTTTTGCTGTAAGTTTTTAAATTGCAAAGTATATATTGCAACAATAAGTAAATATTATTGAATTAGAAATGCAAATTCATCCAGTCATTTATAATATAATTCTTCAATTGTTTAGTCTTGGAGTAGTTGATGATGAAACGTTTTACTAAACCTACAATGCTTAAAATTATATGGTGACAATATCTTTAAGAACCCTCCATCTGTATATTAAGAAATTGCTTTTAAAGGAATTCGGAAGGTACAACATCTACATACTGTGTTTATGCTTGAAATATGTTGACCAGGCAAACTATGGTCTCCCAAGAAATATCCTCGTACTGAATACTGTACTTGTATCTATGCACTTATTTTTTAATGTAATGTGCTTTTTCTTTTTTCTTTTTTTTATTTGTGACAATCCTTCCTTTGATACTGATGGGTTTGTTTGTTTTTCTTAATAATGTGTCATTTTCCAGCACATTTGTGTTAAGTTAATGTCTTTAAGTCCTCTAGCTTAATAAAAAAAAATTGTAAAAATTGCTGCAGCAGCATCATCATCATCTTTATCTCTTATTTTAATAGTTGTGACTTTTTTTAATCAAATCTTTTATAGTTTGTAAAGACTTTGTGCACAGGTGTGGACTTTGTGCGAGTTCATGGAATTTAACCATTTTACATGCTATACCATTTTCGCCATACTCAGAAGCTATGATCATGTCATCGTCCCATTACAAAAAAAAAAAAAATTAACCCCAATTTTCTGTCTGGTGAGATCCTAGAAAATGTGGTTATTCTAATAAAGTTTTAGTTAAGTCACTCTTTCACTTAACCTAGGAAGAAATTATTTGTATACCAGAGCTGCAGTTCTTATCAGGGCAGGTGGCTGCCTCATCTCGACTATACTCGATTTACATACGATTATTGTGGCTTCATGTATAGTTGAAGAAGGGTGTAAATTCATAGCCTGGAGTGACCATGTGGATGCCACCCACTTTGCTCTCCCCCTACCCCCATTTTTCTCAGAGTTATGGCAGTCGTTTATTCCCAAGGAGCTTAGATGAATCATTGACATATACAATATTAGCATCTGGTGAATGATTGTGCTTGGACTCTGCCACGCTATTACAAGGGGAATTTCGACAATTGTATATATGCGTATGTAATCACTTAATATTTTTTTTCCCAGGATAAACAATTGTATAGTAATTTTTACTTCGGTAAAGCATGTTATTGGAGGGAGTTAAACTATATGCATTGATCGTTTCTCTATAGTAAGAGTGCAATGTTATTTAAAATGGAAGATAAATTAGCTGACGTGAGCTGTGAAAAGAAAATCTGCATAACCTAGGGAGGGCGTTGATTAAAGAGTGATGAGGTGATTGCAGTGAGTGCGATGAGGGTCTCCATTTGGGGTTTGATACAGACGGATTAAAGCTAGGGACTTAAGGTTGGATGCTTTGTATTGCTTCACTGTGAGCTTGAATGCTGATCCGTCATGTTCTGAGTCAAGGATTCTACTATTATGCTACAGGGGCCCAATGTTTCAGTCTGGATATGGATAGCATAATAATTGGAGGTGAGAAAGGAAGTACACCAGGCACGATGTATGGAGTGTATCCAGTTGAAGAGTGGAGATTCGTCTGCATTTCATAATTCACACTTTTGCCCTCCAACTTAGCAATTTTTTTCTCTTGGTACATATACACATGCCTTTTCCCTCCCTGTAAGCGGGTTGGCAGAGCCAGGAAACACGAATTCACCACGATCCCCACACACACTTCAACCACTCCTCTCAGCTCCTTGGGGAGGAGGGCTTAAGAATACTTCCTCCGTGTTTCCCTGCGTGTCGTAAAATTCGACTAAATGGTGCGGAGTGGAGGGACTGGGAATCCCCTCCTCTGTATTTTACTTTCTACGAATAGCCAAGAGATTTCTCTTGGTACAGGGGACAAATATGCCTCTGTGCTCCCCTACATATAAAAAGTGAAAGACAAATGTGCTACCTTAACAAGCATAAGAATTGCCTTCAGACATTTGACATGCTCCAAAGCTTGTAAACAGATAAGATATCTTGGGTTTTTAGGAAAGGCTGAATGAGTAGACTTATCACTACTTACAGCTAAGGGCAAGAGGGGGGACAGGGCAACGCTTTATAACTTCCACCATGTCTTGACTGAGTTGATAGGAACCCATGCTTGGCGCTCTAGAACTAAATCTGAGAGTTTGAAGTGATTGTCATGTAATGAAGAGATGTCTTTTTACTATACAGTATATCTATATATATATATATATATATATATATATATATATATATATATATATATATATATATATATATATATATATATATATATATATATATATATATATATGATCAACTAAAGAATCCCCCCTAGACCCACCCAAGGGGGAGATTCTCCAGTTGATCTGAGTAAGGGGGAGATGCTTCAGTACTGTCTGTTTAGGTTTGGTTAGATTAGGTTAGGTCTTTATTTCGTAACTGAAATTCATCCATCCATATATTCCAAGGTAGATAAACAGATAGACCTAACCTAACACATCCCTTCAGCTCTTCCCATCTGACATGTCACAACACTCCCCATCTCAAGTTTCTCTCTGAAATTGTTTCGCCGGGCACTCTGGGGGGGGGGGATTCTTCAGTTGATCTCAGTTGGGGGGGAATTCTTCAGTTGGATACTCTGGGGGGGAGCTTCTTCAGTTGATCCATATATATATATATATATATATATATATATATATATATATATATATATATATATATATATATATATATATATATATATATATATATATATATATATATATATATATATATATATATCAAAGAATAGCCCCAACGTATTCCCTGCGTGTCGTAAGAGGCGACTAAAAGTGGACGGGGCAAGGGGACTAGGAATCCCCCCCTTGTATTAACCTCCTGCGAGACGTCAAAGAAGAAGGGGAGTAGAGGGGAGAATAACTTCTCCCCAAACTCTAGTTTTGGGGTGTCTAAATGTGCGTGGTTGTAGTACGATAGAGAGCAAAAGATGTGATATTGGATATATGTTTGGTAGGAGGAGGATGGATGTATTGGCATTGTGTGAGACGAAGATGAAAGGAAAAGGAGAAGTGGCATTTGCTGATGTGACGGGTAGGGTGTCTGGGGTTGAAAGGGGGAGAGCGAGAGAAGGTGTGGCATTATTGCTGAGTGAATGGATGGTAAATAAGGTAGTGGAATGGAAAGAAGTGTCATCTAGGCTGATGTGGGTGAGGGCTAGGATAGGTAGGGAATATTGGGCTTTTGTTAGTGCGTATGGGCCAGGATTTTGAGAGAAGTGAGGAAGAGCAGGATGAATTCTAGAATGAGTTAACTAGGTGTGTGGATGGTCTGAGTAGAAGGAACTATGTAGTTGTGTTGAGTGACTTGAATGCCAGAGTGGGTGATGGAGAGGTAGAAGGTGTTGTAGGAAAGTATGGGGTACCAGGTGGGAATGAGAGTGGCGAGAGACTTAGATATGTGTGTGGAGCAAGAGTTGGTGATAAGTAATAGATTTTTCAAGAAGTTAATAAATAAGTATACATGGATGAGAGTGGCAAATGGAAGAGTGAAAGAAAGAGCATTGATGGATTATGTGTTGGTAGTAAAGAGCATGATTGGTAGAGTGAAAGATGTGGATGCATTTAGGGGTGTGGTTGCTGGGATGCCTGATCAATTTTTGGTTGAAGCAAAAGTGGTAGTAGCAAAAGAGTGGGGAAATAGAGTGGGGGGATGTAGAAGGGAAATGGTGAAGGTGGAAGAGTTAAAATAGCCAGAGAGGGGAGAGGAATATCATGACAGGTTGAGAGTGGCATATGAGAGGGTGAAAGAAAGAAAAGTTGGGGAGTTAGAGGAGGAATGGGGGTTGATGAAAGAATGTTTTGTGGGACATGCAAGTGATGTGTGGAAAGAGGTTTGTTGGAGGTGGCATGAGGAGGGGCAGCGAGTGGTGGAATGAAGGGGTGAAAATGAAGGTAGAAGAGAAAGAGAATGCTTTTGAGGAATGGCTGCAGTGTAAAAGTAGGGAGAAGTATGAAAGATATAGGGAGAAAAATGTGGAAACCAAGCAGAAGGTAGAGGAAGAGAAGAGGTTGGCAAATGTTAGGTGGGGATAGGATATTAGTAGGTCATATGAGGAGAATAAAAAGAAGTTCTGGAAAGAAGTGAAGAGAGTACGGAAGGGTGGATCGAGGATGGAAGAGACAGGAAAAGATGTGAATGGACAGATGTTAAGAGGGAACGATGCAAGGAAAAGGTGGGCAGAATATTTTGAGTGGATGCTGAATGTTGAGGAAGATAGAGAGGCAGCTATAGGAGCAGTGGAGGGTGTTCAAGTGAAAATAATGGAAGATGAAAATGAGAGAGATTACAAGAGAGGAAGTGAAAAGGGCATTGCATGAAACGAAAGCAGGTAAAGCACCTGGAATGGATGGTGTGAGAGCGGAGATGTTGAAAGAAGGGGGTGTGACTGCATTGGAATGGTTAGTGAGTGTTTAATATATGCTTTATGTTGTCAATGGTACCAGTGGAATGGGTGATTGCTTGTATAGTGCCCCTATGCAAAGGTAAGGGAGATGTGTATGAATGCAGTAATATTAGGGGTATAAGTTTGTTGAGCGTGGTAGGAAAAGTGTATGGTAAGATACTGATTAATAGGATTAGGGATAAGACAGAAAATGTGATCGCGGAAGTGCAGAGTGGTTTTAGGAGAGGTAGAGGTTGTATAGATCAGATTTTTATAGTTAGGCAGTTATGTGAGAAATATTTAGCAAAGGGTAAGGATGTGTATTTTGCATTTTTGGATCTGGAGAAAGCGTATGATAGAGTTGATAGAGAAGCAATGTGGAATGTTTTGAGATTATATGAAATTAATGGTAAATTGTTGCATGCAGTGAAGAGTTTGTATGAGGGCAGTAGAGCTTGTGTTAGGGTAGGGAATGAAGTGAGTGAGTGGTTTCCAGTGAGTTTGGGACTGAGACAGGGATGTGTGATGTCACCATGGCTGTTCAATTTGTATATTGATGGAGTCGTAAGAGAGGTGAATAAGCGAGTGCGTGGTCGAGGTTTGAGAATGGTAGATGGGGATGATAATGAGCGGGAGCTGAATCAGTTGCTGTTTGCAGATGATACTGTGGTGGTGGCAGATTCAGAGGAGAAGCTATGTCAGTTAGTGTCAGAATTTGAAATGGTGTATGAGAGAAGGAAGTTGCGAGTGAATGTGGGAAAGAGTAAGGTTATGAGGTGTACAAGAAATGAAGATGGTGCTGAATTGAATGTTATTTTGAATGGAGAGACACTTGAGGAAGTTGATCAGTTTAAGTATTTAGGCTCGGTTATAGCTGCAAATGGTGGAGTGGAAGCAGATGTGTGTCACAGAGTGAATGAAGGATGTAAAGAAGGTGTTGAAAGGAGTGATGAAGAATAGAGGGTTGGAAGTGAATGTTAGGAAAGATTTGTATGAGAAAGTGGTTGTGCCAACTGTGATGTATGCATCAGAGTTATGGGGTATGAAAGTAAGTGAGAGACGGAAACTAAATGTGTTTGAGATGAAATGCCTGAAGAGTATGATTGGTGAGAGCAAGAATGGGTGTGAGGAGAGAAATTGCAGCCAGAGTAGATATGAATGTTCTGAGATGGTTTGGCCATGTGGAAAGGATGGATGATGAAAGACTGCTGAAAAAGGTAATGAATGCGAGAGTTGATGGGAGAAATGCTAGAGGGAGGCCTAGGTGTGGGTGGATGGATGGAGTAAGGAGAGCCCTGAATGATAGGAGGATGGATGTTAGGGAAGCAAGTGAGCGTGCTAGGAATAGGAATGAGTGGCGAGCGATTGTGACGCAGCTCTGATGGGCATCTGCTGTTACCATGGGGCTGCATCTTACAGAAGTAGCCCTGTGGTAGGGGCGGTAGGGGAGTTGGCAGTTGTGAAGCTACACAGGTTGTGGAAGAGCCGGGAGGATGGGCTGTGGCACTCCAGCAGTGCCATTTGAATGGTTGCTAGCTCCCTCGTCATTGCCCATAGAGCAAAGTAATCCCCTAATTGTTTTAATTTTTTGATGTCGGCTACCCCTAATTAAAGGGGGAAACAGCCATGGTAGATATATATATATATATATATATATATATATATATATATATATATATATATATATATATATATATATATATATATATATATATATATATATATATATATATATATATATATATATATATAACCAGATAAGCACATTACATATGTGAAAACACGAATCATTTTTTACCCCGACCGGTACTCGAACCTAGGACTTATGATTACTATGTATATATATATATATATATATATATATATATATATATATATATATATATATATATATATATATATATATATATAGATAGATAGATAGATAGATAGATAGATAGATAGATAGTAGGAAAATGCCCAATAAAGAATACAACGAATCGATATTTGAAATATTTATTAATTTCATTTTATCTCGTCACCTGAAAAAGTATTTCCTTACATCCTGCAAAGAAGTTTTCTTACGAAGCTTCAAACTATGACCTCTAGTTCTAGAGCCAGACATATCAAAATATCGATCCCTATCCACTCTATCATAACCATGAAGGAATTTAAAGACTGTCACCATATCCCCCCTCACTCTTCTAGCTTCTAGTGATGGTAAGTCTAATTCCCTCAGCCTCTCATCATAACTGAGATTGCGTATTTCTGGCACCAGTTTCGTGGCATGTCTTTGAACTTTTTCAAGCTTAGCTATGTGCTTTTTCAAGTGCGGATTCCAAAAGGGGGCGCCATATTCGAGTTTTGGCCTCACATAGGTTACATATATATATCTGAACATTTCCTTGTCCATGTGCCTGAAGGCTACCCTTACATTTGATAAGAATGCATATGCTGCCCTTACTATGCCATTTATATGTATTTCTGGAGACAAATCTGCCAGTATGTTTACTCCTAGATCTCTCTCATTTTCTGTCTCTTGAAGTTGTACTCCAGCCACCGAGTAGTCAAGCTTGGGCCTTCTTGCACTTGTACCCATTCTCATTACCTTACATTTTGAAGTACTGAATTTCATTAGCCACTTTTCTGACCACTCATGCAGATTATTTAGATCCTCCTGAAGTTCTCTACCATTGTTCTCGTTTTTTACTTTCTTCACAATCTTTGCATCATCTGCAAACATATTCATGAATGAATTTACAGACTCTGGTAGGTCATTTACATATACAAGGAACAAAAGTGGCCCTAAAACTGAACCCTGTGGAACTCCACTACTAACTCTTCTCCATTCAGACACTGAGTGTCTTACTCTAACCCTCTGTTCCCTTCCTTCTAAGTAAGTTTTTATCCATTCCAAAACATTTCCACCTATTCTAGCCATTGATTGCAGCTTCCTAATAAGTCTCCAATGTGGAACAGTGTCAAACGCTTTCTGGAAGTCTAGGAATATGCAATCTGCCCAGCCCTCTCTTTCCTGTAAGATTTGGCTTACCTCATCATAAAATTCTAATAAGTTTGTTACTGTTGATCTACCTTCTCTGAAGCCATGTTGCCTCACTGACAAAAAGTTGAAGGATTCCAGGTGAAGAGAGAAATGTTTCCTTAGTAGTTTCTCGATAACTTTGCAAACTATGCTGGTCAAGGAAACTGGTCTATAGTTCAGAGCCGTATCCCTCCTTCCCTTTTTGAAGATAGGTATCACATTTGCTTGTTTCCAGCATCTTGGAATCTCCCCTGACTCCAGTGACTCCTTAAATATGATACTTAGTGCCACTGATATTGTGTTTGCGCATTTTTAAGCACATGAGGGGATATGTCATCAGGACCTGTAGCTTTATGAACATCTAAATCCATCAGCGCTTTGCATACCTCTGTGGCTGTAAGGTTGATGTTCTCTAATACCGGCCTTTGAGCTACCTGCTCAAAGTACAATGACTATATGTTAACAGTCCAGTGTTTTATATATATATATATATATATATATATATATATATATATATATATATATATATATATATATATATATATATATATATATATATATATATATATATATATATATATATATATATATATATATATATATATATATATAGATGGATAGATAGATAGATAGATAGATAGTAGAGAAATGCTCAATAAAGAAAACAACGAAACGATATTTGAAATACTTCTTAATTTCGTTTTATCTCGCCACCTGCTCAAAGTACAATGACTATATGTTAACAGTCCAGTGTTTTATATATATATATATATATATATATATATATATATATATATATATATATATATATATATATATATATATATATATATATATATATATATATATATATATATATATATATATATATATATATATATTACTGCCGAGGAAAGTATACGTATCCTTTGAAGCTTTAGGGAAGGGTATTTGAAACTTTCATAACATATCATTTCATTATCAGTCAGGAACTTGAAGGTCAACCCCCAAATAAAACCCTTTGAGAGAGAGAGTGAGAGAGAGAGAGAGAGAGAGAGAGAGCATGGGGATGACAATTGGAGTGGGTTAAGCAAGATTTCACTTTGAGGGAATAAAATGTAACGCTACAGTCACCAAGTTATTATTATTATTATTATTATTATTATTATTATTATTATTATTATTATTATTATTATTATTATTATTATTATTATTATTATTATTATTATTCTGAGTTAACTTAGTAATACTAAACTCTTAGAATAGATTTCTGTGGATCTTTTATTCATATCGAAAGAGACAGAAAAAAATACTCTAATAAAAATATATTACTTAAGACATATTCCATACCAAGGAAAGACTGTACATAGATTGATAAATGGTTAGATATCATGATTGAAATAATAAATAGATATAATGGCTTAAACATTATACCTGGCAACTCACATGAAGTAGTTACCAGAAAGCGCTATAATTTAAGGAGAAGTTAGTTGTCTTTGTTAAGATATCTTATAACAATGCCGTAATGCATCTGTTCCTTTGAAGGGCTTAGACTCCCTTTTTCCCTCCATTACAGCGAGAAGGAGGTTGTGTCACTCCCACACAGCAACAGAACGTCCATTTCCCGTTCTTATTCGAGCATTTCCTGTTGAAATAATATCGGTCATTTGAATATTTACGAAAATGGCTCCTGTATTGGCTTACTGGAATATTCGTGGCGTAAGCATGAACGATTTTTTTTAGACTTGAATTATTGTATAATTACCAGGAACCCCCAAAGTATTTAAATATATTGTAGGTAACCGATACGCATTGATTTGGCAGAATATTAGTCATATTAAGGATTAGTGTCATTGAATGTATAGTGAATATCAAGGTTGGAGGCTCTTGAAGTTAGTAATGAATAGTGAATATCAGGATTGGAGGTTTTTGATGATAGGAATGAATAGTGAATATCAGGGTTGGAGGCTCTAATGAATTGTGAATATTAAGGTTGGACTTTCTTGATGTCAATGAATGGTGAATACCCCAGTTGGATCTTCATGATGTTAGGAATGAATACTGAAAACTCTAATATGGTTAGAGGTTCTTAAATGTTGGAAATAGTGAATGTCAGGGTTGGAGGTTCCCGTTGTTAGGAGTGAGAAGTAAATGTCAGGGTTGGAAGCATTTGATGTTGAAAATGAATAGTGAATATCATAGTTTGAGTTTCTCGATAAGAATAAATAGTGAATACCAAGGTTGGAAGCTCTTTATTTTAGGAATGAAGAGTGAATATCAGGATTGGAGGTCCTTGAGGCTAGGAATAAATAGTGAATATCAGGGTTGGAGGCTCTTGGTATTGGGAATAATTAGTGGATATCAGGATTGGAGGATCTTGATGTTAGGATTGAATGGTGAATACCCCAATTGGAGGTTCACGTTGTTAGGAATGAATACTGAATACTCTACTATGGTTGGAGATTCTTGATTTTGGAAATACTGTAGTGAATATCGGGGTTAGAGGTTCCCGATATTAGAAGTGAAAAGTAAATGTCAGGGTTGGAAGCTCTTGATGTTAGGAATGAATTGTGAATATTATGGTTTGAGTTTTGAGATGTTAAGAATGAATAGTGAATACCAACTTCGGAGGTTCTTGCTGTAAGGAATTAATAGTGAATACCAAATTTGGAGGTTGTTGATGTTAGGGATGAAATAGAGAATACCAGATTTAGAGGTTCTTGGCATTAGAAATAAGTGAATATGAAAATTGGATGTTCTTGATTGAACAGTGAATATCAAGGGTGGAGGTTCTTGATGTTAGGAAAGAATATCAAATACTGTACTAAGGTTGGAGGTTCTTGATGTTGAAAATAGATAGTGAAAATCAGGGTTAGAGGTGCTTGATGTTACCAATGAAAAATTAATTACAAAGTTGGAGGTTCTTGTTGGGAATAGATTGTGAATATCACAATGAATAGTGAATATCAGGTTGGAGGTTCTTGATGCTAGGAACGAATAGTATATGTTAGTGTTGTAGTAATAAGGCAGACTGATATTGCGCATCAAAAGGTAACTTGGTATGATTGGGGTCCTTATTATTGTGTCCCCCAGTCATATTGTGACTATTTGATGTTTCCATTCATTCCCAATTCTTATATCATTAAAAAAAAACTTGAAATGTTCACGGAAATCCTGTAGTGCCTGCTGAAGCAATGACAAGAGTTTGAAATGGTCACTGAAACCCTGTAATGCCTGCTGTAGCAATGACAAGAGTTTGAAATGTTCACGGAAAGCCTGTAATGCCTGCTGTAGCAACGACAAGAGTATGCAGCATGCTTAAAATTTCTATTATATAGATAATTTATAGCATAGTTTTTAGTATATCTTGAAACACTTTTTCCTATATGATTCACATATAGAAGACAAAATATTGGGCCATGGGTTGAACCCATAGCTACTTCATCAATTTGTGGATAAATTTTGCTGCTGGGCCATGATTTTTTTTTTTTTTTTTTAAATTGGTTTCTCATATGCAACTGGGACCTGTCATGTTTAGGATGGTTGTATGTTTTCAGTATTTTCTCCTGAACACAACCCTTATTAGGAATAAGACATTTATACTTTAGAATTTTAAGGAGACTTATTAATGATTCTGTGCATACTACAGTATTTATATTAATCCTTGTATGTGCATTGTATCATTTTATAAACAGGAATATCATATACAAATGTTAGCCTTGTGGAATTTACAACATATTACTTTTAGCCGTATGTAGTTTTTTCTGAGTCCCTGGCTATTGTCTTTAGGCAGTGGTAAGTTTTCATATAATTTTATAGTAATTCTCTATCTTCATACTTTAATGCATCTCAATAGAGTAGATAACCCTCCTATCTCTCTCCTTTTGGATGCTTTATTGCCAGAATACTACAAATATGTGTGTGCGTATTTGTGCCTTGCTTTCAGAATATGTTTAAAAAAAGTAAGTGCTACTTCCATGCACTTCACAATTCTCGAGGTTGCTAATTAACACTTGTCTTTATCTTTGATATGGGATTCAAATTATCTGACCCAGAGATTACAAGTTGATGGGAATGATATTCATCCCGGTAGCAAGAATCAAAAGTAAAGACTTAAGTGATGCTTATGACCCTTGCTTCTTTTTGCCTCGGCCATCTATATTTGTTTGTTTGTTTACATTTTATGTGTCTATTAATTCTCCATTAGGGGGGTGGACACATATAGTGTGGAGCTGGTGAATTAAGGCTGGATGCCCTTTGTAACACCCCGTTTTCGGCTTAATAGTGGGTCTGTTGACTTCGGAGTTGAATATTCAAACTGCCAATGTTAATGAAAATCATTTGTATTCCAGCCAAATTAGTTTAGTTTAACTAAAATACAAATATAACTCCAGTATTTGATTCTCTTGACTGCCACACTGGTTGTCTTAATGCATTTAACATTATCATTTTGTGTTGAGATTATCTTATCAAATTAAAATTAGATTAAATTTATTTCCTGTTTTCACTGGCTATTTTTACAAAAGTTTAAATTATGCAAAGATGAAGTATGATATTAAATCTGCAAAATCAAATATGATTGCATAATTACGAATAAATAAAAAAATAAATAAGTAGAAGTAAAAATGAATATGTTGTGTATATGGACCAGTAAAAATGATTATACTGTAATAATAATGGTAATAATATTATACATCTTTCCTCACCATTCTTTGTAGTGTCATTAAATTGTAAAGATGAATTTTTATTTTATAGATCTAGATAACTTATGGCTGTTATCATGGTAGTAATTGTAAAGATGCCTCATGGTTTCTTATGTAAAACGTAAGCATTTACATATTTGTGAGGGTGAATGTGCCTTAATTCACAGTTCAGATTTAGCATAATTTTAGATTTTGTAAGAAAGGGTTAACTCAAAGTGATTTAGGATTATCTTCAAGGCAAGTCATGTAACCTAATATATTACACTGTTCGTTTTTTACGTGCGTTTAATATCTGCGAAATTTGAATAACACCCCTAAAAAATAATAGTAAAAAAAATGCGAAATACAGGAATAACGGCCATGCCAAAAAATTGGAGTTTTTTTTATTTTTTTTTATTTTAGTAACTAATCCACCACCTCGGAGGCACTTTTCCTCCATACTGACATGTGCTTCAGTGTCTCTTTACCCAGCATACTGCGTGGATATATCGCATGTTATAACTGTGTTTGTGTTAAGGTTTGTATATCGTCAGGGAAAAAGTGTGCGAGAGCGCATCAGCTGATACAGAGACGGCAAAACGTTTGCAGATAGAGGTTCGTTCTCCCGCATCCTCCTTCTCTTCTACCGCCTAATGCGATCGGATATTATGGAGAGAATGGAAAAAAACCTTAAGAACAAACAGCAAGCAAACTTGCCACATAATATCGTCAGGGAAATAGCGTGCGAGGGTGCATCAGCTGATACGGAGGCTGCAAAACATTTGCAGATAGAGGTTCCTTCTCCCGCATCCTCCTCCTCCTCTACCGCTTACTGCGATCGGATATTTTGGAGAGAATGGGAAAAATGCTAAGTACAGTACTTGGATGAGCATTAAGAACAAACAGCAAACAAACTTGCGATATAATATCGTCAGGGAAATAGTGTGCGAAAGTGCATCAGCTGATACGGAGGCGGCAAAACGTTTGCAATAGAGGTTCGTTCTCCCGTATCCTCCTCCTCTTCTACCGCTTAATGCGATCGGATATTATGGAGAGAATGAAAAAGAAGCATTAAGAACAAACTTGCCATATAATATCGTCAGGGAAATAGCGTGTGAGAATGCATCAGCTGATACGGAGGCGGAAAAACGTTTGCAGATAGAGGTTCATTCTCCTGCATCTTCTTCCTCTTCTACCGCTTAATGCGATTGGATATTTTGGAGAGCATGGAAAAAAAGCATTAAGAACAAATGGCAAACAATCTAGCTATATAATATCGTCAGGGAAAAAGTGTGCGAGAGCAGAAACGTTAGCAGATAGACGTTCGGTCTCCCGCATTCTCCTCCTCTTCTACCACTTAAGTTACGTCTCAGTGTATGCCTGTTGCCCACGCATAACAGAGTGCATTAATTTGTTTACTGTACAGTAAATCTGTATATATTTTATACTCTACACTATTTGCATGTTAATATAAATAACTACAGGTCTTTATGCTTTATGTACTTATAAAATATGTTTTACTTATCTTATATCTTTGGCATAGTGTGTCTATGTACCTTTATGAAACGTATCTATGCCCATTATCATTGTTTCTTATGGAAAATGACTCGTTACATACGCAATTTTCACATTACCCGTCACTTCTGAGAACTTATCTTTGTGTTATTCTAAGAACTAGGTGTACATGGTTATTTAAGTTTACTTGGCTCTGGTTGTTATTCATATTTACAAAATCTGATTAATTTTATATTGTACTCCTGTGATATAATGTTATACTGTGTTTTTTCAGCTTGCCCAGCCAATCCGTTTGCTGTTGGAGTACACTGGCACAGAATTTGAAGATAAATACTTCGAGTGTGGTCCAGCTCCAACATACGATAAATCGTGCTGGTTTGATATCAAGTTTGATTTGGGCTTAGATTTCCCCAATGTAAGTAACCTTAAGTGTTGTCTAATTTTTCTTGATATTCATAGTGTAATTTTTTTTAGTTGAGCTCAAGTTGACCACGCCTCATATTGCTTTATTTATTGCAGAATATAACAGTCCTTTTTTAATAAGAGCAAAAGTTATGTAATTTATTTTCTTATAGTTTTATTATTTTCTGTCCTGAGGTATGTAGTAGGAACGCGGAATAAAACTTGCTTTGAAATTCCTGGCACAGTATGGTACCATGTTATGTTATAGAATTAAATGACTGCATTTATTGTTTACGAAGTGTGGGGGACTTGAAATATCTTCTTCTCTATCTTCCTCCTGAAGACTCTTTGCTCTTTCTAATATTTCAGCAAATATATCCATCTTAGTATGTGCCTCAGAAATGATACATAAAGCCAACATGAAAATATTTATTGCAAATTTCTGTAATTTCACTGCTTCTTGAATTACAGTACTTGAGATTATTTCCATAGAGTAGGTTTGAGCCTGCCATGGGGCATTGGTGAGGGCATCCACTTAAAATTTCCCAGTTCCGATCTATCTGTTTCCACCCCCATTCGAATGGGGATTAATAATGATATAGAATGGCAAACAACATTACATGTA
Source organism: Halocaridina rubra (assembly GCA_037179515.1). Lineage (NCBI taxonomy): Eukaryota > Metazoa > Arthropoda > Malacostraca > Decapoda > Atyidae > Halocaridina > Halocaridina rubra. Next base: position 214,542 of record JAXCGZ010007555.1, on the reverse strand, counting down.
ATATGGAATTTCAAAGCATCTCTCTGAAATGTTTCCAGTATGACTGTATTTTCTTGGTTTATTACTCATTCACTTTTTTTTTTCTATAGCTTCCATACTACGTGGATGGGGATGTGAAGATCACCCAGAGCAATGCCATAATGCGTTACATTGCAAGAAAGCACGACTTGTGCGGCAAAACTGAGGAGGAAAAGGTCCTTGTTGACATGCTGGAGAATCAAGCCATGGATTTCAGGAACGGATTCGTGCGACTTTGTTATGGTGACTTTGTAAGTATTTTTGATATGTGGCTCTTTTCATCTTGACAGACGGTTAAAGAAGTTGGAAACTTAACTGCTTTCCTCAACTAAAGGTAAGGGAGAAGTGCTTAACTGATTTTACACCTCCTCCCCTCTGGGTGCTGCTGATTAGCGCCAAAGGAAAACGGTCAGTACGGTTTGAAATGTAGCAGCATTGCAGTAGATGCCAGAGGGTGGTTTGAAGCATTCCTCCCCAACAACCGCCTTTGGGTCTCTCACTACACATTTTCTCTCAAGGATTACTACCAAACCTTTCACACTCCCGTGTGCACCTGCAAGGCAGCAGAAACAGATGCAGTTTGTACCACATACTCTCATAGTAGTAGCAAACATATGCCTGAATTAAGATCATGATGGATTTCTTGACTTGAGTGACTACTGTGGCCGAGTAGTAACGCTTGCAACTTTGATTCATCAGGTCTAGAGTTTGCATCCCACACTTGCCAAATTAAAAGTCCTTCGCAAGTAGGCACCATCCTAGCCCTTAGTAGAAAAGGGAATCTGTGATGTAAAACCGATTACATTGATTTATGGACCATGGATTTAAAAGAGTCCCATCACAGTTAGATTTTTGTTGGACCATCCATTGTTTTAGGGGAATTTTCTTTGGATAGACTGTCATTGTTTAGAACAGGGGTTCACAGGATATCTCCAGGGTACTTATAAATCTCCTGAAAAAGTATTCTAAACATATATTTCTAAATTGCTTGTGAAGTCGATGCTAGTGCTTGATAAAGTCATAATTTAAATATTTATTTGATATCCATTGTAGTACCAATGTATATCGAATTAGTGGTTTTTGATGACGCCAGGACGGGCCCCCCAAAAAAAATAAATAAATAAATAAAACAGCCCTCATCGGGCCTGGGCACGAAGAATACATAAAGTAAAGAGAAACAGAGATGGAGAGTGCAATGACTTGTCAGCTGTGAAGGGACAATAAAAGATGTGTAATGAATATCCAAGAATATTCAGAGTAGCTGTAGGCATAGTAAAAGATACTATATTACAGTTCCATATTCTGTGTCAGATTAATGGCAGTACAGGAGTAGATGGTTTTCTATGTCGAGTATTACTCAATGGGAAAAATTTTGAGAATCCTCGGTTTAGAATGTAATGTGTGTTTAATATTAGGTTGTCAGAGCAATCAGGCTTTGTACATCTAATGTAAATTCAGTCGTTAGCAGAGCCATTTTTATTTCCTCCAAGCATATATGCAAAAAAAGTTATTGAAGTTAGTTTTTGTCGTAATTATTTGTATATATTTCTGCAAACTGTATGCATATTACATATATAAGTATGTAATTATTAAAAAACTTGAGGTTGGTTTTCATAGGTATCAAAATGTGAGGCTAATTTTACAGCTGATGGTATTATAATTCTGTGATGTATAGATTTTTTTCATATAATATTTGTACAAAGATTATCCAGTACCTTTTGTTTACCAGTACAGTAGACAAAGCCAATCCTAATATGACGCGACTTTGAGTCAGTTGTTTAATTGGTATGTTTGAGTAGATAAAAAATTTAGTTTAGATACGTATGCAGCTTCGTGTTACAAAATTGGTACTGAAACTATTTTGTGTGCTATAGTTTGTTGGTTTATTGGTCACTGTAAATCTCAGTTCGAATGGGAGTGGACACATGTTGGAGCTGGGGAATTAAGGCTGGTTGCCCCCTTAAACAGAATGGGCTTGAACATGAGTTTGTCACTTTGAATCAAGCTCTCTAACCATACGCTAACGCAGAATAGTATACTTGGTTAATGCTCTGCTCCCATTACTGTTTGACTCATCTTTACTTTTGTAATTTACAGGACAACCAGAAGCAAAAGTACTTGGAAGCCTTACCAGATACTATCAAGCTATTTTCCAAGTTTCTGGGAGATAAATCCTGGTTTGCTGGTGACAATGTAAGCTCTTGTGTACATTTTCCTTTGCACGGAATGTCATGGCTCTAGAATGATAAGAATTTGTGATAGCCAGTGTTACCATTATAAAGATATGAAAAAGAAACCCACTGATTGAATACACAATTTCATGCTTTCTCTTTACACTGAAAGCATCTTCAAAATACTGAAGTAGTCTCCAGTTGTCAAGTGAGGAGGAAAGTCTACAATTGGAAATTATATTTGTAACTTGTAAATGCTCTCTGTGAAAAGCGAATATTTGATATTGTGTAATTAATCAGTTAACACATCTGCCCCTCTGCGGTATTTTTTTCATTAATGATGTCACTAACATCCTATGCTTGATCATAAAAGATGTTCCAAATTATTGTAAATACAGAAGCTCTCGTACTTACGAACAACCAAACACTCACAGGTATAAATAAAATCCTACTTATTATCGACCTATGTATTATTGTACTGTAATGTATTATTACATGATTACGATATTAAAATTCATTAATTCTAAATAATTTGTGTAATGTAGTAGTTAAGTCTTTAGCCTAAGTACTGTACAGCACTGCATATGTATAAACTGTATAGTACATTCTTTTACATAATGCAACTCAAGAACAACTGTACTTATGAACAGACTTCTGGAACTTAATTCGTTCATAAGTTGGGGAGTGTCTGTACTTTTTTTTTTCTGCATCAATATAAATGCAAGAGCTGCAGGATGCTTTCTTGCTCTTAATGAAATCTGGGCTCGAGAAATGTTATCTTAACCTCACATCTATTAAGAATACTCCCTGAGCCAACCACTTGCATGAAATCACTTAACTCCAAGTTCTTTAAAAAGTTATGGTCAAACGAAGTCGTTTGTTTGGAAGTCAGGTACCGATTTCTTTGGTAATATCCCTTATAATTCATATGAGACTTTGTATTTCCTCACTTCATCACATTTAATTGACTTTAGTGGCATGCAGAACACAAAGGGGGTATTCTAGTTTTCCATACCACGAGAGAGAAAAAATACATCCATCATTTGTACATAATGTGAGCTACACAAATCGGTATGTACTAAAGGTTTTATGCTCTTTTTCAGATCACCTTTGTTGATTTCCTTATGTATGAGCTGCTCGATCAGCATTTACTCCTTGATGGCGCAGTTTTGAAAGATGCCAAGAACCTCGAGGAGTTCCAGAAACGTTTTGAGGAGCTGGAAAACATCAAGAAATACATGGAATCACCAAGATTCTTAAAATCTCCATTAAATAATAAGATTGCTAAATTTGGCAATTAGTGGGTTATTTAGTAATTAGTCAGTGAAGGTTATTAAGAGATAAGACATCCACCCTCTCAAATGAAAATTAATTGAGGAGGTAATTTGCATAATCCAATTGTTTGAAGAGTAATTATTTTTTTTTTATTATGCGATATGGACTAAATTGATAATAGAAAATTTAACATTCTGAGCATACTAAAATAAGGCTTGATGTCGCAAAATGCAGAGCAAATATTACATATGAGAAAAGTTTTGTATTTGTCGACATTTGGTTTGGATGTCACAAGAACTAATAAATACAATAGGTTCATGTCAGTAAAAGAGGTGGTTGACAGGTCTATCAACTTTAGACTGTATTTAACCGTATTGAATATGCTTAAGTTATGGGAAAATACTCGTACATGAAAGTATAAGTAAAGGCAAGAGGATTTTGCCTTCTTACCAGATAATGTATAAAGTATTGCTTAGTAATTTAATAGTTCGTTCATTTTGATGCCTCTTAGAGGGCTTTGAATACTTGTTCTCAACTGCTTTTTGCTGTGGGGAATGCCATAGTTTATTTTTGGTACTAATGTAGGTAGAATTTTTATATAACTGGCCAAAGATGAAGCTTGTTTTGTTTTTAGCTTAGGTTAAACTTGAGGTTACATATGTATTTTGAACTATAAAAAACATTTATTTGAGATAAAAATTATGAGGTATACATATTTTGAAATATTAAAGAAAAATTTCTTATCTAAAATGAAAGTAATGTGTTTTAGGTATTTTGAACTATAAAAAAAAATATTTGCCACATGATAATGTTGGGAATTAATTGTGACATGGTTCAAAATAACGTAGAATTCTTGGTAAGTTTAGTGAAGGTAGAATATGAACAACTTAACTTTTGTGTTAGTAAGAACTATTTGCATAAGAATTCTAATAAATAATGGTTTTCCTGTTAATTTCTCTACCAGTAAATTATCACTTAATCCCCAATTGAATGAGGGTGGACACAGGTTGGAGCTGGGAAATTTTATAGTGGTGAGCATTAGACGGATTACAGTTTATAAGATGAGGAACTTGAGAAGAGTATATCGGGTAATTATGTAGGATGAGATACGAGAGGTGTCATTTAAAGTAAAACACTTCTCTTCTACTCTACATTTAAAAAAGAATGGAGAGTGAGGAAATCATGGAGAGAATTTATATACCCTAGAGGTAGGTACAATGAAGAGGGGGTTAGTGATGTCCTGTCCTGGAGGGCTAGAAACCAGCAAGAGATGAAATAAGTAGGTGTGTAGTGGTACGCATCATATGCTGCCTTTGTCAAAATGAAATCTAGAGGTTGATTAGGTGGAAGGAGGGAGTTTGTGATGCCCTGTTAAAGTTCTTGATATCAGGGGAGGGTTAGATGTGAACGAGATGGAATAAGTAGGCTTGAAGTGATGCACAGCCTACCCTGCCAATATCAAAGTGAAGTCTAGAGGTAGGTCAAATGGATGGACTATTGGTTGTGATTCCCTGTTCAGGAAAGGCCTCGACATTGGAAGACTTTTAGCAAGAGACAGCATTAGTAGATGTGAAGTGACACAGCCTACCCTTCCAGTGTCTTGGTGGAATTTATCCCTGGTAATGGGTAACTTTTGGCCTGGCTCTGAAATTAACATTTGCAATAGATTGATCCTCTTCCTCTATTTGCGTTCCCATTTTCATATGGGGTCGCATCTCTTCACTAGTCTCCACTGGTTCCGGTCCATCACTTGCTCCTCCAGCTGTCTCTCTGAGATCCTCCTTCAGTCGGTCCTTCCACCGTAGTTTAGGTCTTCCTCGTCTACGTCTGCCCTCCACGTCCATCTCCATCACTCACACCCACGTAGTCTTCTCTCCTCTTCACATGATTGATCACTTTCATTATATGAAGAGGGGGGCTTGATTGCAGGTCTCGTAAGGTTAACATCACTTCTATTTAGCCAATCTTTGCACCATATTCTTTTTAGTTACACAACAGTTTTTTCTTATGAGCAGCACCTTGTTCATCGTACGACACTCGACAAGGTTCTGGCATTATTGGCCATGCCCTCCCATACATCACCCCTGTCGTGTGGACGACATTTACAGGTATGCCCGGCAGAATTTGTCCACTAACTGTGCTAGTCCGGCGGATACGACCGCTCGTCTGGACAGGACTTTACTTTTCGAGTCAAATGCTCTATCCACTTCGCTATCACTGACCCCGGAGAAGTCAAATGTTTGAAAACTAATTTTCTTGGGTTACTGAAGGTAACATGTGATTCATCATAAAAACAGAAATTGCTAAATACATAATTTTGTTTTGCTAAATACTGGTAATAGCATACTATTGTATTAATTTTAGTAACGAATTTTTATTTGAATACTCTAACTTGTATTTCATTCTATAGTTTTCCAGTGTGACCCATGACCCCAAACCGGACACAAAGTCTTCCAGATATGGAATTTAACTTTGTGATCTTGATAGTTGAGGGTGAAGACTGAAACTGCTTGACTGTTAGACACATTACTGGGTCTGGGAATACTAAATTTAAGCTTACATTGTACAGAATTGATATAGATTGCACTTGATTTGAGTTTATTGATGGTAAATATAATCATAAATATTATTGACATATACTCGAAAAGGATCCATCATAGAGATAATTGACAAGTCCTTGCTTGAAAGTAAAGCTTTATTAGTAGTGCCAGTGTGAAGTCTAAAACATTCACAGTAGTGCCAGTTCTAGAAACTATCAATGATGCCACTCCAGGTAAATTGTAATTGAAGTAATTTATCAGATTAATAACAGTAAGAGAACTACTTGAGGGAATAGGACAGTAAATATAAAAAACATCGTAGGTTGAAATTTAGTAGTTGCTACCTTGAAAACCAATCGCTAGCTGAAGTTTTGAATTTTGCGGTTCGATTATTATTCTGTCTAAAATTTAATAGCCAGATTATTAAAGAATGTGTTGTTTCATAGACTTCCTGGCCGTACAGCCCTGCAGTGGTTAGTTGTGGCTTTTTTTTTTTTTTTTTCAGATAACTGTACATGGGCACTCCCAATCATATTGCAGTTGATAACATTACAATCTATGTGGTTATGTATAAATAACATACTAATAGAATTTGCAATTAATTTAAAATATCATAGCAAGTAATTAATAATAAAATATAGTGTAATAATTGAAGAGTACTTGAAGAGTAATCATTGTGACAATATTTTCAATAGCCCTTGTTGAGTGCTATCATTAAAATTCAGTTGCACTTTTCAACAGCACTACTGCAGACAATTTGAAGCAGATATAGAATAACAATTTTCAGGTTAGAATAATAAGTAGGTACATACATATATATATACATATATATATATATATATATATATATATATATATATATTATATATATATACATATATATATATGCATGCATTAATTAGATGAGCAATAGAAACACCACTGGGGCTTCATAGCCATACATATCAAGGAGAGAGAGAGAGAGAGTTTGTGGTATTCATTTCAGCAAAAGGAGTTATTCGTCCTTACTACAGATAAAGACACATCCATGCATACTCATACACATCATTGTCATCTGAGGGTAACACAGCAGAGGAAAGTGCATGTACTTAATTGCATATACGTACACATATAAACCTGAACATACATACATACATACACATAAACACAGTGCCATATAATGGAGGATAAATTTGGAAGGAAAAGAAAGAGAAAGACTGAAAGCCTTTCCCCCTCCACCCTTCAAATTATGTACGTGAGAGAGAATTACGTCAATTAATCCATTATCACTATTATCACAACCATTGCTACCACCATCATGATTATTATTATCATCATTATTATTATCATTATTATTATTACTATTATTATTATTATTACCATCATCATTACTACAGCTTTTGTATATAGAGTTATGAATCAAAAGTAGTAATTATTGATACATATAGACATGCACATACATATACATATACATACATATATACATATAAATACATAAACACATACATGTACACACATATACATACATATGAGCTCTTGAGGGAGGGGGTTAGAATACTTCCTCCATGTTCCCCTGCGTGTCGTAAGAGTAGACTAAGTGGGGCGGAGCGAAGGGAATGAAAGAACCCTTCTCTGTACTTTCTCTTCCCAGAAAGTCAGAGCATTATTCCTTTACTCAGCCACTCACCTTATAAGGGGAAAAGTGGCTTATGTATATAAAAAGGCATATGAGAGAGAGCGAGAAGGTATTCCCTCCACCCCTTTTTTTTTTTTTTTTTTTTTTTTTTTTTTTTTTTTTTTTTTTTTATAGAAATATCAGATAATATACAAGAAAGTAGACTAAGATGGTATGGTCATGTCGTTAGAAGGGATGAACAGTATGTTGGGAGGAGGGTGATGGAAATGGATATACAGGGTAGAAGGAGAGGGAGACCAAAGCGTAGGTGGATGGATTGCATCAATGATGATCTGAGGTCTAAAGGTTTGTTGGGTGATGAGGTATGGGACAGAAATAAATGGAGAAAACTGACCAGAAACATCGACCCCACATAAATGTGGGAAAAGATGTAGACAGAGAAGAGGGTAAAAGAATTACATTTTCAACGTTGGGTATACACTAAGTACAGGATATAAGTTCTCTGGGTTGCAAAAGTGCACACAAAGTTCAAAGTAGCTCAGGCCAAGAGGTCTGAAGTCCTTAAGCTTTGTGCACTCTGCAATGTAGTGTACTAAATTGTTGCCCCCTTCACACTCACATAAATGGCATTTTGAGTGTTCTGGGTGCTTTCTACCAGTTTTCTCGCAATTCACCTCCCATATATTTCTATAACCAAGTCTTATACGGGCAGCAACTCTATCACGGTCACCTGTAAGCATTTTACCCATGCTGTATTTGTGTCTCAGCCTTCTGAAGTTTTCATAATGTTGGATCGAACAGCTGCTTACATGTTGTGTGAGTGTAGAAAGTTCTTGCTCTTCCATAATCTCATTATACAACATTGTTTTAAACTGAGTCAGTGTGGCTTCTTGCTGCTATTCATCTGAGTTGGGTGGCCTCTTCTGATTTGAGGCTTCAGAGGGTAAACCTACGCCATAGTCGCTGACACTGCAGGTCCAGAATGTGTGGTGTGTGTGCTGCTGTTTACTGAATGTTTAGGTAACTGTCGTTTGAACGTTTCATTTAAATATGCGTAATGATTCTTTTCGTTTTGACGTTGGATTGATGAGATATGCTTATTTTTGATTAGTTTAAAATTATTATGGATGAGATGATGTTGCATTTTCTTTCTTCTGTCTCAGCATGATTTATATTGAGCCAGAGAATAGCTATTGATCTTATATACTTATATGCATATACAATGTCCCCTTGCAAGGAGGTAGTCAATTCAAAGCACACATTCACCAGAATCTAACATACCTCCATCACTCCTCTAAGCTCCTTGGAGATAAAGGATACCACAATGCCCCGAACTCATTGCTTGGGTCATCCACAGGGTAATTGCCCAGGAATTTTCTTACACTAGGCCAAACAGCTGCAGCTGTGGCATCCTTAAATTCCTTTGCAACTAATAGTAATATATTTTGTAAATATTTATGGATGTTGATTTAAGATATGAAAAGGAAGGGAAGAAAGAATATATTGAGAGGGACTGCACAAGTAAGCTGGTCTGGGGACATGGTGATAGATGTGAGATTAAGATGGATTAGACATGCGCTGAAGAAGGATGATGGGTATGCTGGGAGAAGGGTACTGAGGATGGAGCTACCAGGCATGGTTGGAAGAGGGATCCTAAAGAGGAGGTCCAGCATATGTCGAGGGAGGGTGTGTGGTATGGTGGTGGAGGAGGACCCAGAGAGGATAGGCGATATGGAGATAATTTATATATTATGGCCACCCCTAACATAAGAAAGCTAAAGATGAAAATGAGGTATTACTCTTATTTATTATGTGCAGTATTTCCTAAGTTATATGAATGGTTGGTAATAATTGAATCTTATATTTTGAAATTCAAGAAGTAGTGAGATCAATTAAAACAAGAAAATAATAAGGAATTATGAC